>JAOVVI020005078.1:1952-16892 GCA_028571085.2 Nepenthes alata
ATACTCCCCTGAGTAATGCCATCCAAGAAGCAGGAGAAGGAAAGCGGAGGCGATTGTCAAGAGAGACGAAATCATGATGATGAGTGGAACACTGTTGTTCTCTGCGAAGACCACCTAGTTGTCCACATGAGGGAAGCATAGAGCCTACCGAGTCAAAAGACGAGTTGAGTGATGGACAGTAGTGCCTTATACCATGTGACACCAAGAAAGTTTCACTTCATGAGCTATACGCCCGCAAATCACGAGGTATTAACGATGGGTAATGGTGGCTCGTTGAGGATTGTTGGCATCGGGGATATTTGCTTATGAACAAGCAATGTGAAGAAGCTCGTACTGAAGGGTGTGTAACATGCCTCGAATTTGATGTTGAATGTGATTTCAATCGAAAAACTTGATGAAAAAGGCTTCAAGACGGCGTTTGAAAACGACTAGTGAAAACTCACTAAATACACCTCAGTTATTGTAAGGGGAAGTAAGAGTTCAGGTCGGTACTTGATGAAGGCTTGAGTTGTCAAGGATAATACCAAGATGACCAACGGCGGCATTGGTTAAGAAGGCAGGAGGAGGTAACCAAAGTGAAGTGTAAGGAAGAATAATTCGACCGTGGAAAAGGAGCTGAAGGGGAGTTGGACTACTCAAGGTTCAGTAGAGCGGAAGAATGTATCATTTAGGCTTGCGAAGGCCAACATAGGGATCCTTGTTGAGGGGAAGCTTTTTTTTTGGTAAGTAAGTAATTGAATTGCACAATAGAAAATTTATAAAAATACTATGTTTTAACCCCCAGTGTTATGCCAACTAGGAGTTTGAAACATAGAAACAAGGGCATGCCCCAAATGCCATGATACAAATCATGAAAAACAAAAATAAAACACCACGGAAACTGTCTTCTATCCATTTCAGCTACAAAGGCCAATCAGTCACAACCCAGCAGAGAGGGCACCCGCAGCATTCCACTCTCAACAGCTACTTCCCGAAGTTCACCATTAGGACTGCAACGGTTGACAGCAGAAGGAACCAAGCAGCATGATTCTACATCATGCCAAAATTGGCAGCTCAAGGGAGAGATGCAGCGCATTGGGGAGTACTAGAGTGGGCAAACTGCAGCAGAAGTTGGTGAGCCACCAAACCCCCAATCAGCCGAAACAACAGGTGCTAGTTCAGCAAACAATGGCTACAGATTTCAGGCAGGGGAGCATCTGCACAGCAACTCAAGACTCACCACAACCAGAGGAGCCAAAACCCAAAAAAACTGCAGGGACAACAACACCACATCGCCCAAAAAATCAGCAGCAACATTGCAGCACCAACAATAAGCCAGCAACAACCATAAGCGATGACAATTACCGGAAAAAGGTAAAAGTTTCCCCCATAAGGTCATGATAGAAAGTTTGTTGGGTTTGGTCACTCCCTTATAGGTGGCTCAACAAACAGACACATTGTCGGAGAATTGCATAGGCTTTGTGAGATATTCAAAATGTTGCAAATTGGTTGCAGCAAAGACCAAAGTGACTATTTGCCTAAGTAGGTAAATCTCAGAGAGACCATTTCTTGGAGAAGGTAAATCTTGAAATGATTGTTTGCCGAAGAATTCTAGGGATGGAATTCTGGGATGGAATTTCAGAGATGAAATTTTGGAATTAAATTTTGAAATAAATAAAGGCCGGACGGTCAGAAATCTATATTGGCTAAAGAGACTAGTAACAATCCAAGACACTAGGTGATGACCACGGACAGGAAGTGGTGATGGCAAAGAGACTAGTGAAAACCAAGGAGACTGGATGATGGCCGAGGATAACTTGTCTGGAAAGCTAGTGTTGACTGTGCAGGGTAGTTGACGTTTCAAAGTTGGCAGACTTTACAGAACAGGTAGCTGACATGCAGAGTATGCATCGTCTGTACAAAGCAGGTTAGCCTACAGAGATTGTACCGTCTGGAAAAGCACGGGAACAGGTGAAGTGACAGAAAAAGACAAAATTGGTATGACAAATCATCTGTAAGATCAGGTCATATGAGTAGATGGGATTTAGAGTCGGGGTTTTTATAAGAACCCACAAAGTGCTTCTAAAGGAAGGTGAGTGGTAGGATAGCAGGGATGGAACGCATGAGGAGAGTGGAACGGAGCAAAGTGCGAAAGAGAGCTTTCATCGTTCACGGCTTTCCGCCACATTTGTAAAATCAGTGAGCAGAGTGTACCGCCAGTGTGAAGAATAAGAGAAGAAAAATAGAGAAATAAGAGGGAATGAGAGTTTTCTTACTCTGGATATTATTTGTTTTTGTCTTAGGTGTATAGTGGGTACTCCGTCTCGGGAGTTCTTATAACTGATTTTACATCATGGAAGCTTGTTCAAAGTTTATCTCGTTGTTTTTTCCCTTAATTAAGAATGGTTTCCACATTTAAAATATTGTGCATTTTTTATTCCTCGTGCCTACTAAATTGGTGACTGACGGTTGAAGAAAGATTCGGGTTTTCTGCTACGTGCCCATCGTTTTTGTCTGCTCAGTGTGAAGAGAAAAATGGTTTATACTATCTGCTGCATAATGATGTGCATCCAAATACCTTGGCTGGCCTTCTCTCCAAATTTCCGAAGCAGATTGCAAATTAAATCTAAAGGAGGGGACGCATAATACATTGGTAAGTGTAATCCTGGTAGATAGTTTAACATCACCAACATGAGACACAGGCACTATGCTCCCATTGGGCAGTTTCACAGAACTGACAATTGCAAGCCGCTTACGAAAACACAGAGCGGGGTCGCAGATCATGTGATCTGTGGCCCCGGTGTCCAAAATCTAAATGCATTTTTCATTATAAGCAGAAGGGACAGAGTAAAGATTAGTACAAATCATGTTACCCGTTTTGGATTGATCACCAATGAGATCAAAAGGGGTAGCAATTTCTTTAGCTATTTGGGCAGAGACAGCATGGTCTTTAGACTGCAGTAAATTCATGAGTTGCCTGAACTGAGTTTTTGTCAAGGCAACTTTGTCTTCATCTTTTCCCTCTTGATCAGCAATGATGTTAAAACTGGAATGATTGGCCGAAGAAGTATTCGTTCCAGACTTACCATGAGGTTTCGGATTGACAGGGAAGCCATGTAATTGATAACACTTATCAACGGTATGACCCGTTTTATTACAATAAGTACGAATAGGCATTTCGACATTCCTAACCTTAAAGCATTGTTCAATGGTGTGTCCTGAGACACGGCAATGAACATAAAAGGGCCTGTCTTTCTTTTGCATAGAGGCATGTTTCACAAATTTCTTAGGGTTAGTCACAACCCGTAAAGCCATTGGTTCAGTGTGAACAGAGGATAACATCTGATGATGTTTTTCCTGTTGCTGTATAACGGAGAAGACTCTGTTGATGGATGGGAGAGGATCCATCAACATAATCTGGTCCCGAACGTTAGTATAGGAGTCATTTAAACCCATTAAAAACTGAATAATACAATCCCTTTGATAGCGCTCGACGAGCACCTTTAGTTTGCCGCATGTACAATCTGGGATGGGGTCATATATGAGAAGCTCATCCCAGATCGTTTTAAATTTACTATAGTACATACTTATCGGATCTTGCCCTTGTAAGAGACCAGGCAACGATTTTTTTAGTTGAAAAACACGAGGCCCATTTTGCTGGGTTAACTGATCCCATAACTCCTTCCAGATCTCGAAGGCGTCATCAACAAAAATAACGCTAGCTTTAATGGATGGGCTGATGGAGTTTTGTATCCAAGATACAACCATATCATTGCATCGACCCCAGGCTTCAAAAAAGGGATCGTTGGAATCGATGGGTTTTGAAATAGTGCCATCGATGAAGTGAAGTTTATTTTTGGCCCTCAAAGCTCGACGCATGGTTCGGGACCATGTAGAGTAGTTGTCGGTGGTGAGTAAATCGACGACTAGAGTAACGGCAGGGCTATTACCGGGCTCCAGACTAAACGGATTTGTGGGATCTGAAAAGTTTTGAAACCGCAAGAGATTAGGGTTGCAAGCGATCATAGGGATGTCGACGTTGGACAAATTGTCGGAAGGAGAATGGTGTGATTCCATCTCTCTGATATCATATAAGAAATCGTAGAAGATTTAAAGAATCGAAGCTACAAGAAGAAAATGACGAGAAGCAAAATCGAAGAAGGAAGATGGCAACAAGGTTGCTGTTTCATTAATGCTCAGTGGAGCGTTATCAATCACCACACGACTCACACTGCACTAGGGTGGGGATATTTATTTACAAAGCTAGCCTAAAATGAATACAAAACTTGCCTACAACCAAATGAAACCTACCCTAAATATAAAATACAGAATATACTAAAAAGATGAAAATGCAATAAATCGACTATAATATAAAAATATAATATCACGTATATCACATATTTTCTAATACAAAAGATGAAAGAATACAAAATTTGAATAATTATATGCATAATCTTATTGTCAATAAATTTTTAATCTTAGTCATAAATCCATTAAATTCTCCTGATATTGTTTGGGGATTAGATTTTTCTGGATATCTTTTGAGATTGAGTGTTCTTAATTATTTTGGGATTAAATTTTATCTGCATCCTGGTTCAACCGGGTGAAGCGGCGCAATGATAATATTACAACGCATGCATCATTGTACAGGTGAAGGCCTTTGGGTCATGAGCCGAGAATGTAATAATGACAGAAAATGCTTTTGTCCTGCAGGCTTGAGGTTACTGCCGTTTAATGTAATCATGTTGATGCGTAGGGTGTACCTTGGAAGATACGATGGGAAGCGAAAATATGAAGCGAGCGGCGGGGAAAAAGTTGGCAAAGACAGAGAGAGAGAGAAGGCAACGTTGCGAAAGGAATCTCGGAGGACCAGAATTGCTTGTGCAACTCATAAATAAACAAATCCAAAAAAGAAAAAAGCTAAACATAAAAATCAAGATCTGTTATCTCTCTTTATAAATGTTGGCAAATCGTCGACGAGAGAGAGAGAGACAGAGTGAGGGAGAGGCAGTTGAAAGGTAAGTAGTGGGAGTGGTGTAAACCACTTCTGTTCTACACCCACCTCCATTTTTCGTTCTCAACATCATCCTCAACTATCATACTTATGATCTGGTAATGTTCAATACAACTCAGCACTTGTTCGTAATTTCGTTCTTTGAATTTATCAATGGATTTGATCCAATGTCTACAGTCTCGTTTTATATGATGCCCAATTCTGCTATTTATTTCAGATTTGATTCTTTAATCCTTTTTTCCCGAAGGTCTGGTGTAAAACTTTGTGATTTTAGTATATATATTGGGATCAAGATTTGTTTCTCTGATCTGATAGGTTTCTGGGAATGTCTGATATTTGATAGCATTTATGTTCTTTTTTTGGATCAAAATTTATAATGCCTCTTTAATCGATTATGCTTATTCGTTCAAATCAACTTTATTTTTAGTATTTGCTCATCTAGTAAGGTTGGCAATGGAGATACGAATGCAATTTGTTTTTGTCTTTTTAATCTGGAACTCTGTCTCTCGGTATCAATCTATGTTGAGAAACATTCATACCCATGCCGTTTTTCTGGCCATTTTTTTACTTCCAATTAATTTTTTTGGGTTGCATGTTTTTTTTGTTGGGATGAAGTACTTGCTCCAGAAGGAAGGAGGCTTGCACGTTTCGAAAGAAGTGCCCATATATTCCGATTCTTTACTGTTTTGTCTGTCTCTTTCAAATGACTAGTCTATGAAGTCACCCATCAATTAAGACGGAATGAAAAGTAAAAGCAACACAGAATTTTTAAGGCTCGGTTTGGTATGAGAAAAAAAAAAAACTTCCCAAATTTTTCCTAATTTGATCGGGGAAAATATGTTTCTTTTTAGTGGTTAAACTGATATTGGCAGGCTGGCTGTGGTGCCGGCAGTGAAATGATGGTGATGATGGCAAGGTGTTGATGTTGTGGCGGTTAGGTAGTAATGGTGATAGCAATGAGGTGATGGTGGTGGCATGGGGTCATGTAGATGGTAGTTGTACTAATATAATGGTGATTTTAAGAAATTACCACAATCTTGTTTGTTTGTTGGAATTTTTCTAAAATTGGAAAATATATTTCATTCTATCAGACCTGCCAAAAAATGTAAAATTTGGCAATTATTTCCTTATTTTTGGGCCTTCCAACCAAGTGGGGCATTAAATTTCACGAAGTTCACTCAGCATCTAGTTATTCCGACTGATTCTTCATTTGCAAGGTGATGGAGTCTCCGGAAAAGCTGCTCCTATAAACTGAAGGGAATGGGAGGTGAGGAATTTCATGCATAAGAATCAATTCATGCATTTAATGTGCAGTGATGAAAATTGCTAACCACTCACCAAAAGCGGCAAAAATTTGAACATCCTAACATGAAGGGTGACAAATCATTGCGTCGGGTATCTTTTCCCCTCTAACACCCACGATCTTAGGGACTCTTGGTAGCAGTTGCTTCAAAGGATCTCAACACAATCTTAGGGACTCTTGGTAGCAGTTGCTTCAACGGATCTCAATCCAGTCTTGTCAACTGAAACTGACAAGCTTTGCCTTACAAGTAAAGTCAATAAGCTCATACAGCGTGAGCTGTAAATGACACTTCAATTGAAAAAAATGGTCCATTTTTTGTTAGTTATGAATACTAAGACTACCTATATGAGTAGTTGACTCACCCCTAAAGTTCCCCGATATCTTTTGTATTATACGATAATCCAGTTTTATTCATTAAGAGAAGGAATCATTTATCAATGGAATAATTTTTCGTATTGTAATAATCTGTCAGAAGACTGCATTTTAGTACTCATAAATGCAGCATTTTGCATATGTTGCAGATCAAGAGAATACTATTTTGAATCCTTCTGCTGATTTTCCCTGAAGTCATGATGCTGTATGTGATGAAAGATCATTTTCAGAATTTAAGCTGAAATGGAGAGCAACGCGAGCAGCAACAAGTTAAAGTATGTTGGGCTCGAAGAGGCCTCGTGGTTCAGCCAATTTCAATATGGCTCCAACCCTTGGATGGCCAGATATGTGTATGGGGTCATATTTCTCATTATGAATCTTCTAGCTTGGGCTGTTCGGGATTATGGACGAAGCGCATTGACTGAGATGGAAAGTAAGTGTTCCTAAATCTGATATTGTTTGCCGTAAAGTTTGGTAATCTCAGGTTTTTTGTCTCAAGCTCTAGATAAAAAATCGAGTCATGTCCATTGATTCGACTATATGGATGACTCATGAAATATCAAATGTTGATGTGGAATGTGATTCCAATGTTTGCTGCTCTACTTGAATAAACTACAACACCATGCCTTGTATCTTATGATCTGTGACTTCTATATCTGTTGAGAAACTCCTTAAAATTATATAACTTCCATATGTCATTCTAGCTTTGGGAATGTTTCATGTATTATTCCCTTTTCAGTTTTTGCATTGAGACTGACAGATATCTTGATGTGAACACAGGATTTAAAGGGTGCCAAGGTGGTTTAGACTGTTTGGGCACTGAAGGAGTGTTACGAGTGAGCTTGGGATGCTTTGTATCCGATTGATAACTTTTGAGGAAGTAACTGAACGTTTGGGCATAAGACAAACTATAATTAACCAGTTAATCTTAGGAAACTCTTTGTAATATTTTACACTGCCAGCAGCTAAAAAAACTCTGGGTGAAACTAAGAGATGACAGAAACACGATATATCACAAATCTGTGGGTGAACACTCATAGTTCTTTAATTTTACTTGTCTCTTTTTCGGGATGAATAATTCAGTAGTCTCTTTATTGATGAGATGAAGTCAGGAGGGAAGTTTGGCATAAAATCCCATCGTTGAAATGATTTTACTAGCAGAAGTTTGCATGGTGAAATTGGAATTTGGATATTGAAAAAGAGGGACTTTGGATGCAATCTTGCTCCTTCGCAATTGATCAGAAAAAAATAAAACCTAGGACCAGTTCAAACAAGAATTGTGCCGCAACATTTTATATTTATTGGATCACATGAACAAATATTTGCTGTTGGATGAACACTACACTGTCAACAATTATTAGTGAAAAAAACTCTGCTGCCTATGATATGGTTTTACATTTCTGTTACATCAATTGAGTTACAGTCATTACATTTTTTTACTTGACATAATTAGTAAAACTAAAGACATGAAATTGTGATTTATTCTGACTTAAATTTTTCATAAGGTAAGCTTTGGACTACAATAAAATTATTTCACTATGATCGAGAGGTAGGAGTTCGTAACATAAAAACAGCCCCTTAGCAATGCAGAGGTCAGGCTGTGTTATCTAGCCATTTTCGCACACTGGAAGGCTGTTGCACATGCTCTTTGCCACACGTTTCTTCTCTCCCACATTGGTTGTAGTACATTCTTTTGGGGGGATTATATTAAGCCTTTAGTTTTCCGATTCATTCGCCATGTGAATTGAATAAAATAGCTTACTTATCTTAATCTTGGCCTTGTTCACCTCATTGCCTTATTGGACAAAATTAGGACTTAACAAATGCATCAGATATTCTTCTTTATCATGTTCCTTTCAACAGTTGGCACCTCAAAGTTGCATGACCCCAGAGACTCGTGGCATTCTGGATGGTGGTCTGTGAAACTGATCCTGTGTATCATATTCATGGTTCTGCCTTTTCTGGTTCCTCCCACTATTATTGAGCTCTATGGTTGGTGCAATTACTCTAAAAGGCATTAAATCCTCTTCATTTGAATAAAAAATTGTGTAGAAAAACACTCACAACCTTCTTTTTCTTGCAGGGGAGATCGCACATTTTGGAGCCGGGTACTAGTGCTAGCTTATAGTTATATGCATATAATATCCCTAAATTTAAGAAACTGCACTTAAATTTTGCATTTATATTACCTTTACATATGCTTTACAGGGTCTTTCTCTTAATTCAGCTCATAAGCGTAATTAGTTTCATTACATGGTTGAATGATTGCTGCCTGTCCGAAAAGCATGTAGAACAATGGTAAGATTGTCTTATCCTGCAAATGCTATCAGATCTTCTATTCTAAATATTCTTTATGGAATAGGTTGCATCTCACTGCTGCTTGTTACTTAGTAAAATACATTCCGTATTTCATAAGAGAAGCTTCTTATATGGGTATATAATTTTAGCCAAAATCATGGACTTCTTGGTTGACTTAGGCTACTCTTTGCCTGTGATGGATGAAGCTGGAACACTGAGGCTTCACATTGCATTTGGACAAACATATAATGATTACTGAAATCGAAACCATATTAGTATTCAATTGTTCCTTCTACAATGTTTCTATAGTGTAATTTAGAAACATCTGATAATGTTTGCCATCTCATTGGACAAGTAGTTGCTGGTACTTCTTAAATCCCAAAATCATAGTTGCTTATAAATATGAACCCAAAGTTGGCTTATCCCCTAAGTACACAACCTAGAAGATGTATTATTTTGACCCATTATTTTTTTACCTGCTCGGAAAAATTTAGATAAAATTGATCAAATGATTCTCCCAATTTGTGGATAAACATCACAAAGCAAACTTATCATTTTATCGGCAGAAACTTCAATCTCTCACCCATCTAGCTGCATTTCTCATTACTCGTTTCATGATCATCCTTGGAACTCGATACTTAAATTCCACGGAGCACAATCTCACCATTCTGAAACAAGCATCCACTCTACCTTCTAGTATCCTATTTCCTTCTTCTTAATATTTTTGGTCATCTAACATGAGGTTTCTTGTGTAGCCATTTCCATGTTATGTTGCTTGCAACTGCTGCATACGTGGTATGCATAGTGGGGATTATTTTGTTGTACATTTGGTATGCACCAGATGGATCTTGTCTCCTAAACATCTTTTTCATCACTTTTACACTGGTGCTCCTCCAAATGATGGCTAGTGTCTCCCTTCACCCCAAAGTAAGTCGTTTACTGTAGGTAATGCTACTCATCCATAGTTTAAGAAAGTTTTATAGCTTGGTAAATATTTTGCTGAATTTCCCCCCCCCCCAGGTCAATGCTGGCCTCTTGGCTCCTGCGCTCATGGGACTTTATCTCGTGTTTATCTGCTGGTGTGCCATCAGAAGGTATGTCTGTTATATTACTGGTATTCAGCAATACCCTGAGCATTTAGAAACTTCTACAACAATACATCAATTTCTAAAATATATTGGCTCACCAGTAAATCCCTTTCAAACTCATTGGGAAATATTACCTGAATGGTACCATCTGTATTTTAAATATTTCATACAATACCCATCTAATTATTAGGTGTTCTTTAAATGGCTTAAGTACAAGAGGGATTATTAACAATGCCTTTGTTTTGGAGATTGCTAATAAATTTCAAACTTTATTTCGTCATCCAGCAATGACAATTGTCTTTTTAGTTGGAATTGTTGTGGCCTTTGGTTGGGTATTGGAGCAACATTGTCTCAGCCACCCCCAGGCTGGCAGAATCTTATTTTCCAGTTTCCTCTATACGAGTTTCTCGCATCTATTTATGTTATGTTGATGTGGCTATAGGTCATTTTAAAAGATGTGATGGAACTCGTATAGAAGATAGCAGGGTATTAATACTGATTTGGAACGTGTCAGGTGGAAGCATGAAGAATATGCTCACTAGAATATGTCCAGCCACAGTTATGGGAAGTTGGGAACATGTTATGCAGTATTATTTGTATTCTTTGAGAAGCTATATGTATCATTGTTATTTTCTCATTTTTACAAATTTTACCTTCTACCAAAATCTCTGTGCACAGTGAACCACCAGGGACTGGTTGCAACAGGAAGGCAGAAGTCGCAAACAGGACGGATTGGCTTGCCATCATTGTAATATGCTTACAATGACCTCTAATTACCTTAGAATTAACTAGTCATTGTTTTCTGCATGGAAGATTGAGTTACAATTCAACAAATAGATGCAGTTTTTTGGTAGTAACATTCTCTATTCCACAAATCTCATCTTCATGCCCTTCAGAATAATATTCAGTCAAGAATATGCCTCCATTCTATACTTTGGAAATTTGATTCTGTATTCATTGGTTGTCGATTGCCCGTTCAATTTGATGCTAATAATGAGTATACTAAGTATAGTTCACATATAATTGTACTGTTGAAATTCCATTGAAGTCATACACCAACCACCTCTACATTCCATGTTTGTTGAGAATGAGTTTTTGCCATGTCTAGGTATATATGCTACTTGATCTAAGTGGTTTACTGGCTACAATACATTCCTTTAATTTCTATTCTCACAAGAGAATGATCATTCTCAATTTCTGCTGCTGCTCAAGTTTTTCTTTTGAAGCAATGAACTGATAATGTACCTCTTGTGGTGTGTAGAGCTTTATTGTTGCCCTGCTTGCTATAGTTATTGCAACCTTTTCGACCGGGATTGATTCCCAATGCTTTCAGGTCCATCTCTCATAACAACATTTTGTTGCGTAATTGAGACTCGTAAATTGCTCCTGACAACTTCTTTCTGCAGTTCAAGAAGGCTAGCACAAAGGCCGAGAATGATGTTCCATATGGCTATGGTTTTTTCCACTTTGTTTTCGCCACAGGAGCAATGTACTTTGCAATGCTGCTGATTGGTTGGAATACTCATCATTCAATGAAGAAGTAAGTTTGTAGTTAAGAATTCTTTTAACCTTCACAATGTTAAAGGTTTTATGCCATGATAATAACGACTCCTTGCTTCTCAAGAAGTTGATTTGAGCCTTTTTTTTTCCCAATTTTCTCTTGCTGTTGAACCTGTTATGTGAAATGTCTCTGATAACTTACCAAAAGGGTGAAGCTAGAAATAATGAAAATTATTATTTGATGGAAGGATCACATCATCACTTAACAACACTTGGTAGAAGAACTATACGGAAATAGCACCTTTATAGCCTGTTTAGCCGCACAATAGCCTTTGTGTAAGTGTTATAAGTTGAATACTTCACAGAATTTGGGAAAAAATTGTTTGCTAGAGACAATTTTCTCCACTTTTTTACATAAGCGATAAGCATTCATTAACTAATGCCAAATGATAAGTTCACAAGCTTCCCCAAAGGTATAGGGTAAAAACAAGATTAGTAGACATTTGTACTCAAGAACAAACCTTTTACAGAGGGTAAGATTTCCAACCACTGCAGCTAAATGTTTTTGTCAGTTTCATTGTCTCCCAAATGGGGTCATTAATCTCCTGAATTAGTCAAAAGTTAACACTTATTTTTCCCAGATTCAGCTCATGGAGTACCAAATGGGCTTAAGAATTTATCCCAAACATGAGCATGCATTATAATAATCTCCGGATCGGAAAATAGCTGAGTTCCTGTTTATATATATCAATGATATCACAGGTGGAGTATCGATGTAGGTTGGACGAGCACTTGGGTTAGAATAGTGAATGAATGGCTCGCCGCTTGTGTTTATAGTAAGTCTTGAGGATCTCGAATTTCATTCATTCTTTTATACCAAAGAAGCTGTATGATTCGATCGAAAAACTTGAATTCTTTCTATCTTTTGCAGTATGGATGCTGGTGGCTCCTGTAGTATTAAATGGTGGACAAGCCAGTGAATATCCATGATAATCACAATTGAGGACTATTAGCATGCTATTTATTCTCTTCAGATTTCTCAATTGCTCTGGTGTCCTCTTGAAAAGGAGAAGAATGCATTGAAAAAAGAACAGGAGGGCCAAAGCTTCGTGTTGCATTGGTCGAAAAATCAATATATAACAGTGCCCAAATCTCTATGAAATTGCTGTTATTCATTTATAACTGGAACATATGCTCTATAGAATCATTTTTGGATATCTTTATTTGCATTTTCTTTTGAAGTATAAAGGAAATACTTAGAGAAATAGTTATCGTATGATTGACAAATATAGGTACCGTTACAGTCATAAATGCTATTGAATTTGAGTTTGAATAGTTTTTGAAAAAGAATTTTTTGTCCTAAATTGTACAATCAAGTTTTGACCCGGTAAAAATAGCGAAAGCAGTAAAAATTAAATATTTAATATACGTAAAGAATATTTATTTCTAGATGCTATTGATAAGGACAAGCATGCAAAATATAAACTAGCATAAACAATAATAAAAAGACACAAATTTTTGGTGACGAAGGAAAATTTCGATACCCATGATAATCGAGAAAAACCCGGGCTTCAACAGCCAGGGAAGCAATGCACTATGAAAATCAACTTACATACAGGGTGGTAACGACCTGCTAACCTAGCCGACTTACTCCCGTCTCGTGATCCTTACCAAAGAACTCGTTGGATTTGTCCGCGTCAACGGAATCGGACATCTTTCGGTCTTCATGTCAATCTTTCCTCTTTAGCCACTTGAATTGCCGAACGTGATCGAGTCTCCTTCAACGTACCGACGTCTCCAACAAAGGTAGAAGGATAGAAGTGTTTGAATGGTAAAGAGAAAACGTAGAGAAAATTTATTATAACATAAAGTACAATGTTATAGTTTTTAGTTTTCTCAAAAGAAGCAAGATCAATGGAGTATAAATAAGATTCTTCTCAAGTGGGGCACAAAATTGATCTACCAAGAATCCTAGGGTTTTAAAATTATAAGCCAAGTATTTAAAGGGCTCAAAAATTGTATTTAAAAAGATGCTCGTTGCCGCGGTGCTCGAGCGCGGGGGCGGCGCGCAGCGAGCGGGTCCGTTCTAGGTTTTCGCTCAAGCTCTTAGCGAGCGCACGGCGAGCGCAGTACTTCTGGTTTTTGGAGTCGAGCGGGTAGAGAGTGCACAAAGAGCACGGGATTTTGGGCTCGAGCGGCTGAAGAGCACACGGCAGGCGCGATATCCATGGAAGTTGAAACAGACAGTAACAGATGTAAGTTGATGCAGCACTTCGACAATTCATAATGCGACAATGATATAATAATATATATTATCACGGAATGTGCCAATCATTAAAATAGCCATAACAATTTTGTTTATCTCAAAACAATTTGACAAGTTGGGTGAAGTTCTAGGGCGTCGGCTCCTGGGAGTTGCTAGAGTTCTTGCATACTTTAAATAGTGAGAATTTGATATTGGTAACTTAGACTACTAGGTTTATAATATTCATCAACCACATTCTCATGTCTTCTAGAGACACTTAATTGACACCCCCTTGGATATTTTTGGATGATCTTGTGTCTAGGCATATATATATATATATTTATTTATTTATTTATTTGTGTGGTCCTATAATTGTTAATAGATAAATAAAATTTTATATTACTTAACGATTTGTTAAGGATATCTATAATATATCTCTCTAATATTTTCCCTCCTCTATAGTCATTTCAACTCCCACATACAAGACATGTCGGGTTTTTTTAGAGCTATAATATTCATGAAATAGAATAATAACAAAGCAAAATTGATTATATTATTGATTATATTAAGTGAAATGGCCTATATAAATCCGCTATCAGCCATTTTATATGATTTACTATAATATTTTTGTGAATAGAATCAAATTTAAATCTTATATTATCACCTCACTGTAAGTTTATCAGATCCGGTCTTTATTTTTTTCCCCCAACTATAATTCACCTTTCGTGGCACATATTTCATCTAGCTTATGTTGTAAGCATTCAAATCATATTAAATAATATTTTTTCTCATCTTATATCTTATAAATATAACTTTTAAATATTTATAGATATCATTATTTATCATTTTAATTTTTAATATTAGTCCATACACACACCTTAACATTATTATCTCTTTAACATTCACATATTTTATCGTAGCAAAAAGTTATTAAAATAAGTATATGCGATGCCTATCACTTAGTCAACATAATAATTAATACCTCCCCCTTTGTTTTGAATGGTCTATGTTGAGGGAGTGCGCTATACACAGCACGGCCATTTCTTAGTGTAGCCAAAATGGGTTACAAATGAAGCTTGTTTTAGTGGGCTGCGCGTCTCAATTGATAGCAGCAGCAGCAGCAGCACTTAGTGCATCTTAC
>JAOVVI020005079.1:0-12276 GCA_028571085.2 Nepenthes alata
CTCCTAGGTTGGTTCCTAAAAATATTCTTTATAATCATCCCATTTAATTCTTGTTGAACATGAACTTGAGTAGTATTTTTCCTAGGGACAAAGGTAACTAGAACAAAAACAGTTTTAGGGATGGCGTTTGCTTTAATCATATTCTCAGTAAAGCCTAGATCATTTTTTATTTTCAGTTGACTTTTCTAATCTCTACATGTGATTAAGTTTTTATATTCCACTTGAAAATATTTAAGGTTATTTTTGCTTTTTCATTGTCGATTTCAAGATTCTTGATTTGTTCATTCAAAACTTTGCTTATATTTTCAAGTTTTGAATATTTATTTTTAGTGAGATCTAGTTTGATTCAAAGTGACACTTTTTCTTTTTCAAATAATTTTTTGTTGTTCGACTTGTTAGTTCTTTTGACTCTAACACTTTCTAAATAATTTATCATGGGCCTTCTAAAGGTTTCTAAAATATTTTTTGACTCATCTTTAGAGTAATCAGATTGCTCTAATTTTCCTCCCCGATCTTCTTCACCATAATAGAAGCCATGAATGCCATGAAATTTACCTAATCTTTTTCTATGGATCTTTCATTGTTATTCTCATCCTCTTTATCATCACTCAGAGTAGCATTCATAGCTTTTTCCTTTTTATCATTTAAAGTTGGGACATTCAGTTTGAATATGACCAAAACTACGATATTCATGATACTGCACCTCTTGAGATTTCTTGTTTTTCAAGTCTTTGACCTTTTTGTTATCTTTCTTGTTATTCTTTTATGGGTTAGAGTGACATTTTTGTTTATCAAAAATTATTTTGTCATTCTTAAAGAATTTTTTGAAGTTCCTAACAAATAGGGCAAAATCTTCATCCTCTATCAATTCTACATCAAACCTATCATCTATTTCTTCTTTAATGGATTTCAGGGTGATTAATTTATTTTTCTTAATCTGAAGTAATGTATGTTCATAGGCTTGCAATGAGCCAGCAAGTTCTATTTTAACGTTGTCTAAATCTTCACTTTCTTTTATAAATATGACTTTAGGTTTAAATCGTTTAGGAAAAGATATCGTAACTTTATGAACAATACGATTTTTAGGAATTCTTTTACTAGGATTATAGGTGGAATTAATAATATCATTTAATGTTGCATGGAAATCATCAAATGTCTGATCTTCTTTTATCCTAATTTCTTCAAATTTAATAGTAAACATTTGTAACTAAGAGTTCTTTATCATTTTGGTACTTTCATGAATTATTTCAAGAATCTCCTAGGCTTTTTTTGAAATTTCATATATGGAGATACATTTAAACTTTTCAGAGGAGACCGCTATAAAAGTAGCATGTAAACCCTTGCTATTTCAGTTACTAGCATCTAATTTGTCCTTTGTCCACAAAGATAAAACTTTAGTTTGATTTATGCAATCAAATGTACTTCAGGGTGGAGTCCACCTAGATTGAGTACTCCCTCACACTTGTTCATCCATGAACTTTAGGAACATTCTCATGAAAACCTTCCAATACGCGTAATTATTCTCATTAAAGTAATGATGAACATATAAGGATTGACTTGATTCCATCTAGAAGATTGAAAGACTAGAGAACCCCTAATTATGATTCATTTGGACTATTTATAAATAGTAGAAGCAAAATATGTATGAATATACAATGCGCATTAAGTATATTCACTTCTAGAATTATAAAAAAAAATATTTTATCAAAAAGATTTATCATCAAAATAAATTTGAGATAATAATAAAATCTAACACATAGATTTTGATAAAAAGAAAAATATCAAAAACTAATTAGTTTTTTAGTAAAACCCCTTGGGTTTCTCCTACCAGTAAAAATAACGTATTATGAAAGGCATCTTATAACCCGAGTGATATATACGCACTAAATATTAGCCGAATTATTTTTAACTTGGAACCCCTTCTAAGGAATTCATTCGGAGTTGCTCATAGCAACGGAACCAGATAGCTTTCAATTTCTTTATCGGACTTGCTTCACTTGCTAGTGAATCTTTACACACTGCTGGAATCCATTGTCTATGCTACCAATGTCACACTGAAGGTTTGCAGGTTAGAACTAGTGTATGAATAATGGAGGAAAAGCTTAGATGAGAAAACATTAACAATTTTTTCTTAAGAGAATAGTTAGATTTTTTCTAACAATGAATCTTTTTCTACTTTAAACAGTGAGAGCACAAGGGTTTTCAGCCAATTTTCTAGGAGGAATTTATATAGTAGGTTGGAAATAGGTCAAAAATATCGCGTTTGAAAAGAGGCAGTGCCCCAGTACTCATGCATTGCACAGGCATGCGTCAAGCACGAAAGCAAGTGCAAGGAAACAAACGAGCACTACATAAGAGAGCATCAAGTGCGAGCATCCTGGATCAACTACACACATGCATGATATAGGCACCTATCACGTGCAAGTATTCTGGACTAATTGATGCTCATGTGTGACACAAGCACTTATTAGACGTGAGAATTTGGATTGAATACGCTCATGTGCCACATAGGTGTGTATTATAGACAAAACGCACTCATGCGTTGGACAGGTGTACATTAGGCACTGATGTTTTAGACAAAATGTGCTAATATGTTGAAGAAGCGTGCATAAGGCGCTGGCATTCTGAATAGCATGCACTTATGAGCTAGAGAGACATGCATCAAGCATAGGAACACCGGATGTTGGTGCTTATATAAACACAATGTGCTAGCGTTTATTGATACTTGAAAGTTTTTCAAACCACTTGTTTTTCTAATCAAAGAATATGTTAATATAAGATATTCTTAATAAGTTTGAATTGGAATTTTAATGAAATAAGTAGATCTATTGTCATTTTCTAAACAATTCTCTATGTAAAGATAAGTATTATTCACCAATTTATGTGTTTTGACTTTTCGAAGACGTGCACAATTTGCACAAAATTGGTGGAAGCAATGACGAAAGTGGCTGATCTGGATGTGGAACTGACAGTCGGGAATAGAAATTTGCTCTCGGTCAGCTACAAGAATGCGGTTGGGTCTCGCCGAGCTGCATGGAGACTTCTACTGTTGATTGAGCAAAAGGAGGACTGTAAGGGGAACGAAGTGCATGTGATGCGAATTGGGGACTACAGGCAGAAAGTGGAGGCAGAGTTGTCAAGCATTTGTGTTGACATATGACCCTGATCGATGTGCACCTTGTTCCTTCTTGTTCAGGTGCAGAATCTATTGTCTTTTACTATAAAATGTGAGTCATCCTAATGATTTCAGATATCAATCTGTCGTTAGTGTAAATTGTGCCTTACTGATTGGTTGTTTTGAAGTTTATAACTTGTGTTGCTAAAAGAATTTGTCTTGCTAAAAAATACGACTAAAATATGGCTTATTGTCTCACAGCAAACCATTCAAGCTAAAATGGATTATTGTGCCTATACTGCTCAAACTATCCTTAGGACATTAGGCATTGAAATTTGTATATTTACGGGCAAGAAATAATAAAATTTCAGTTATCTTTCAATTCCATGCAACGATAGAATGGAATTGGTATCATGTGATGTTGCATTTGTAGTGATCTACCTTCTCTAATCTCAAAAGTTGATTACTTTGAGGATTAATATTATGAGGTTGCATTTCTGCTATTTACTGTGCATTTTGGTATTTTTGAATATGCGATAATTGATCATTATGGTATTCTAGGAACTGCGGCCACCTCCAATGTGGTATGTTGGTGTCTGATACATATCGGCCACTGCCACTGTGGCTATTGTACTAATGTGGTATGATGGAATTTTTATTTATTGTACTAATTCGGGGACACTATAGACACATTTGGACCTGTGGGCATACATGGGACACATTTATGCTAATTATTAATTTTTAAAACAAGAAATTTGACATTTGATAGAAATAAACTAGTATTGAAGCTACTTATCATTTTTTGAAAAAATTGGTCCCCAAATTTCGTGTCCTAACTTTTAGAAAAATAACATGTTGCATAATGTATCCTTATGCCATGTCCATGCCTGTGCCCATGCCTGTGCCCATGCCTTGCTTCTTGGGAGGTATTGTAGCATTCTAGTATAAGTCAATTGAAATTTTTGATGTGTACTTTTTGGCAGTGCTATAATGTCATGTCCAGGCAGTGAACTTGAGAATTCATGCAATCTATCAATGTTGTATGTGAAAAAGGTAAAAAGCTAATGATAATTCAAGTCACTAATCTTTTAGCTATGGGAAATCTTTTATTTAGAATTTTAGTTCCAAAACGAAGCTACGAATCTTAGATGTTTTTTTTTTCATTGATTAAATGCTCAATCTATAATTTTAGATGTGCTATTCATTGTAAGGATTGTGAATGGTTGCCCTTGATTGTTTTGGGGTTATGGCCCTATGAGGACTATTCCACTATATCAATATGTATGTGTTATCTGGTGGAATATTGGGTCAGTTGTTTGAGGATGATATTCTGAGGTATGTGAATCCTGTTTCTGGGGTTTGGAGGTTGTCGAACATTAAGGGTTTTCTGTTGGTCTTCTTTCATTGCAGGAAAGGTGACTATTACCGGTATTTTGCAGAATTTAAGTCTGGGTATGAGAAGAAAGAGGTGGCTGATCTGTCACTTAAGGCATATCAGGTAGTCTGGCTTAAACTCTCTCTCTCTCTGTATGTGTGTGTGTTGAATTAACTTTGCTGAATTGTTTACTAGCTTATGGTGGTTGTTCGATCCAGTGTGTCTGCCAAGTTAATTTTCAACTTAAAACTACCTCTGAATTTGCAATCATTTCTAAATTAATAGAATCATGGATAATCCTTTTGTGTGATGATGCTTTGTTTCAGGGTATCTTGTGTTTTAGGAACAGCATGCTGGGATGAGGGGTAACTTCTCTGTAGTCATAGTTGACGGAGAGTGATAAACATGCACACCTTATTACATTGAACTAACCCCTAGGTTAACACTAAGCTTCATGGACTAAGAAAATGAATGTTACTTGGAAGCAAATATTTCTTTCCTCTACTTACCACATTCCAAAGTAAATTATTGGGAAGATAAGCCAAGATCGTGGTTTGTTGTTGCTCTAATAAGCATGTGAATGTGCTAGTTAAATCGCTCTTTCTTAGCAAGCAATCTTTTTCTGTATGCTTTGTTTTCCTTAGGGCTTCCACTTGCTATTCCGGTGCTGTCCATAACACTTAAAAGCAGGATCCTTGTTGGTAATCATATGTTGGTGCACTCTTCTATAACACATTAGGTTATATTTGCTTTTGACTTTCTATTTAATTATTACTATTGGTGGGTTTTACAACTATGCTGTTAGTCACTGGCTGTAGACCTCATCAACCACTTCTAAGGCTGAGTCACCTGCCACTCACCCCACCCACCTGGGTTTGGCTTTGAATTTCTGTCTTTTATTTTGAGATTATGAACTCCCCTGAAAGGTAAAGAAAAACATATTCCTTCAGTGTTTAATCTCTTTTTGGAGGAATATTGGGGTGTAATTAACAACAGTGCTTGCCATCTTGCAAGAGAAGCTTTTGATGAAGCTATATCAGAGCTCGACACTCTTAAGTGAGGAATCTTACAAGGACCGCACTTTGATTATGCAGCTACTGAGAGACAACCTTACGTTTTGGAGACATTCTTGAGGATGGGGGTGAGAGCCAACTTTTCTACCTGGAAACATTCCATAATATGATAATCCTCTCTCCCACTCTTCTTTCTGCTCTCTGCATCTGGCTTCCACTTTCTACATCTATGTACACATACAAACATAAATTTTTCTTTCACACTCTTCTGTACTTGTATGTAAGGCGATTGTTGTTCTGCATATATGCATACACTACATATCTGCATACATACTTGCATGTAACAGGATAGTCTGTCTTGTTTTTTGGATGTATGAATTCAGGTACTTGTATGCAAGAGTGCTGATGCAAGATTGGACATTAATTTATGGCCCTTATCATCTCCCCCCCGTCTAAGCCGTCCTAATTGATGTGCATCTTTTCTCATAAATTCATAATGCTTTTCCTTAGAACTTGACTAAGTGGGCTGGGAAAGAAAAATGGTTTTTAAAAATATTTTTCGGTAAGATGGGAGGGGTTTTGTGGTGGAGATTGAACACCGGCTGTTGGCCTGGTTGAATGGTTAGCCCACTACCAAATTACCTTGATTCTTCTGTGGCAAATTTGAATGATGATGGATAGGAAGGGAGCAAAAAATGGTTGCCTGGGGTAGGAGAGGGATCTCCAATGTGGAGTATTCAAACTCATGTTCAATTTAAATTAAATTGATTACCTTCACAGATTTTTTTATGCCATGGTCTGCCCTGATTCTTTGTTCTGACCATGATTTCTCATATACCTCGTGTTGGCATGATTTTCTCATAAATTACCATGTGTTAACATGATATTATTATTGTATTATCATGCAAGCCTTAAGCCTAACTAGTATGGATTGGGTGTAAGAATCCTCTTTCGGCCCCATGTTTGTTAGTGAAAACCCCTCCTATAGTTTACGGGTCATTACAACCTTCTAACATCTCAGCTAATATTTTCTTATGCTGTTAATTTCACTCCATACGTTGTTAACTATAGTAACTCATACTACTCTGATGCATTTGGCATTTTGAGTTTCTAACAGCTGAAACATCCCACTTGGGTTGTCTTCAATAGGTGCCACTAGTAGCTTACAGCATATGTAGTCATTTCTTATTTTATGTTTTCGGTGATGCAAGATCCTACCATCCTTCACTGGGCTTCCAGACTTTTTGCATTCTTTCCCCCCAATTCTGTTATCAGATTGGAGAAAGCTTCTCCAAATAGTATGAATTCTCCAACACCTTCAACAAAATAGAAGTGGTGTTTTGATAGTTTTCAAAGCTCTGATTTAGCCTACCAGACTCCCCATCCAGCATAAGAGAGGAATCGGGCCATGCACTTGCACAAAATTGTCAATATTAAATGTTTATAATTATAATTAATAGCTGAACTGCTAATTGTACTGTGTTGCAGAGTATTACACATTGTAGTACCTTTACAAGCTATGTGGCTTATTGTCCATGTGACCTGAGATGGCAAATTAGCCCATGCACGTTTGCCCATCCATACACAACTATTATACATATGAATAATCTTGCCCATTTATTTAATGGGTTTATGTTGGCAGGATGTTTTAAAGTTTAATTTAATTGATTTTGGGCCCTGAATGGGTACCTCCATACCCACGTATTCCCATTTTCACTTAATGTTTGGTACTGGGATTTCGATTGTGAAGTCTCAGGTTCTATTCTCATTGGGACAGTCATCGAGGGATTTATGAAATGTGGTAAAGCTACCCATTGTGATATAGCCAATGTCCCGGTGGCACCAATGGACAAGTGTAAGCCTACCCTTCCCCACTTATGCTACTCTTACAAAAGTTTCTCACAACACTTCATCTTATTGCTCAACGAAGTTGGGGTTTGCAGCAGTCCTCCCCACATCAACACCACCACCAAAAAAAAAAGAATAAGAATAATAGTTAATCATACTTCCCATTGCCATCTACTTTCAAAGTTAATTACTATGTGACCCATTTTGATGTCCTACATGAGATTTACTTGCTCATTCAATTAATTCAATCCTAATTAAGCAAATCAACTGTGAGCAAATTAGTTTTCTTTTAAAAAGGAAGAGAAGCATGTTAGACTGCCGCCCCATTATTTGTATTTTAAGGATAGGGTAATGAAATTTTGTCTCGAAATTTGAGATTATTTTCTTCAAAATTTCTTGTCACTTGAGATAGATGGGAGGGGGTCCTTAAATGAAGGCATATAATCACTGGAATCCTAATAAAATCATAGTTGAGTAAGGACTTCAAGTTTATGGGAAAAATCAATCAATAATATTTCTCATAAGAACATATTTGTGATCGTTATGACAAAGTTATTGCTGTTGCTCTTTGAAGTTGCGACACATTACACAGCCAAAGCTCTCCAATATTGACAAATCTATATATAACATTTACTTTGGTTGTGTGTATCATATCTAAACCTTTATACAAATGTCTACTATAATATGCAAATTTCATTTCGAAAGTTCTAAAATTTCAATGTGGCTCATATTATTTTTTAGAAATTAAATGGGACTTAGATGAGAACATGGGCCACCCATTATTTAAATTGGTGGATTTTGTCTGCCCTTTTAGTCACAATTTAAATGGGCTTTAAATGGAAAAACGTGGATACACCTGTTTTCTATACCAATTGTACCCAAGTTTGATGACTTCATGTCTGATCCATTCTTATTCAGAGGGGGCATGGCATATTGGCAGGTATAGGTAGTATTAGTGGTGGTTGAATGGATGGGGAGTTGAGGACTATTTTGACCATGTAAGGCCCATTCAAATTTGAGAAAATAGGTGAGCACTACCCCCGCCCATTTAAATATAGGTGTTCCATATGGACTTTTAAGGCCTATATAATTTCCAGAAGCGATAAGCCACACTGAAATCGTAAGTTTGATGAAAATTTCATATCATGATATACTCAGTCATCCAAACATAGGAATAGATATAAGATGTACAACCAACCAAAGTAGTCTTTTCTTCTTGTGCATATAGTTGTCAATATTAAGGACTTTTAGCTACTTCAGTATCTTGAATTCATGCAAATATTTTCAATGTGATTATGCTAATATAGATATGGTATTGTGCCAATAAGTTCTTGATTGTTATACCCATCTATTTGAAGTCCTTATTCAATTCAAATTTCTGGTCCCTATTTGGTTGAAGGCCTTCACTTAAAGTCTGTGTATCTTTGCCAAATTTACTAAAATTTAGAAGAAGAAAAAAGGAGTACTGAGGAAAATAAGCTCTGATATCACAAATTTTAATAGAGGATTTTCATTTTTCTTTAAAATTTTCAAGTCCAATGGAGGTCCTAAGGCTAAATTTCAGATCGCAAACTTGGGAATGGTTAGGGGTTAGAAATTAGTGAAATGCATGTTAAATAGTTGGGTTTTTGGCCTGCCTATCTTGCACAAACTGAAACAGTTAGAATTTAATAGAGAGGAGGGTGATAAATGTAAAAACAATGAAATAAGGGTGCATTATTTATATTTGAGGAAATATGGAAAGTGGAAAAATTATGGAAGATAATAAACTCACAGACTTCAGATTTGATTTTCCTCGCACAAGCAAATACATCTTCCCTGTATTTATAAATGATGAAATTAGTGTAAAAATGGAGTTAGAAATATTCTAGAATATTCTGGACAATATTATCTTTGTGGATTCTTCTAGAAATTTATGGAATTCTTCCTTAAATAATAGGTGCTTAATAAAGTTTCTAGAATTATGGTGAATGGGTATCACCAACTAACAAAATCCTTTTTATAGATTATTTTAGAACTTTTTGAATTTTTCCCTTAATTGCTTAGTGATTGAGAAGCTTCTCGAATTGTGCATCACCAACTAACAAAAATTAACTTCAACTCCCTGCCTATTTGATACCAGTTAAATAAAAGACAAGCCTATTTCCCCATACAGGTTGTGTATGGTTGCGCAAATCCTCATGGGCTACACCAATTCAAGTTATAAAAAATATAATTATTTGTTTCAAGGGATAGGCAACAAGACCAGACTGTACAGAAAAGTGAATGGACCATACTTCATAGAAAAGTGCATGAAGCAGTTATTAGCAAGTCTGATAGTGTTTTGCTAGGAAGAAAAGATAAGAATGTAAGTATGGTGGATTTTTTTTCCCCTTGGCATGATGGAGTAGCTGGACCGGGTCATTTGGGTAGAACGTCGGTGGCCAACGATCATGCCACCCATAAATTCCCAAGAGTCTCCTAGAGTTATCCCCTGCATAACAATAAAGCACATGTATGCATCTCAAGGGGGCGTTTTGGACTTACTACTCGTTCTGTTATTGATTACGTGGTGGCTATGTATGATTGAAGTATGTGGCCAGCAAACTTGTGGGTCTTGAAGCAGAAGGGAATGAACCATCCAATTTTAGCCATTGAAGAGTGTAAGTCCATGATTTGAAATGCTGCTGATGTCTGTCATTGCTTATTTCCCAAGTATTGGAGTTTTGAAAGGCACTTGGAAATTCACATCCGTCTTTCCTGCCCACCATGCTTTGGTAGTTTCATATCTTGCATTGTAAAGCATACAAAATGTGCTGTCTTGATAAGAGGACAGAAGCAAGCACGCATGCTTCTTTTGGCAAGCTGTGTAATATTTGCCCATAGAGGACATTGGAAGATGTAGTAAGTGCCCTCTCTGACTCCCTGGGAGATTTTGTTTTGGGGGTATTGTGGAAACTCCCATGTATGTACGTACGGACATGCTCAATTTTATATCAGGCAATGATCATATTCCAGGCTTTCAAACAACTTAAGACTGTATTGACATTGTCATTGTTATTGCCTCTGCATTGAGGTTTAAAAAGGACTTGGGAATTTCTGACTCCCCGGGAGATTTTGTTTTGGGGTATTGTGGAAACTCCCATGTATGTACATACATACATATGTAGTCAAATTTATATCAGGCAACGATCATATTCCAGGCTCTCAAACAACTTAAGACTATTGACCTTATCATTGTTATTGCCTATGCATTGAGGTTTAAAAAGGACTTGGGAATTTCCAATGTCCTTCCAAACCATTGCACCTTCAAATTTTCAGTTACTCATATCTTGCTCTGTTTTTGGCTTACAGAACATGCAGTCTTGATGTTAGCACAGAAGCAAGTTTGCATGCACACATATATTTAGTTCTCCTGTCATGTGAAAGTTTGCAGATTGCTGAATGCTTCTTTTGGCAAGTGTTACATGTTTGCTTCTCTTGGCAATCCTTCTAATGTTTGCGTCTTTGTATTTGGGGGAACTCCCCTCTAGAACATTTATTTGGTTTCATATTTACATCAGCCAATTATCATACTTTGGGCTTTCAATCGACTCATATTCAGGCATACCGAGGCCATTCCTCACATCTGTGTAGCTAATTTTATATGTATTCTTCCCAATTTCTATTTGCTTTTGTTTTCTTCCTAAAGATAGTATTCTTCTCAAATAACATTGTCATTTTTCCTATCTAGTAGCCCTGTAAAAATAGAAGATAAGCTTGGTGCAAAGGTAAAGATAAGCTTAATGGTCTCAAACTATGGAAACAACCCTTTGCAAAGGCTATGGACATTTGACCTACTCATGCCGTAGAATGTAGTAGTCTCGTGCACTTGGCATCCTTATCCTACAACTATATATAGAGAAGTATTGTTTTTTCTCATATAATGTTCACAAAGATTTGTCACCCCATTCACAACAAAATGGCAATAGAAAGTACTTGAATCTCAAGTTATCCGGGCATTAATTCTTTCTCCCAGAGCAGCTGTATCCTTACAAAACTCTCATGAATTGGAGGTGGATCTGACACTTCATTATCGGTGAAATCATTATATTTGTTCTTGAATCTTCCATTTAACGTCAACCACATGACTACCCATGAACTCACTACTCTTCTGTTTTAAGTGTCCATAGGTGTTCATGAACTAAATACCCAGGCATCTCTTCACTAGAGTTAGCATCAACCCCAACAATAAATCATGAACTCCAAATTTCTGTATACTAAATCTATCGGAGCTCTACATAGCTTATCATCTTGATGTCGATGTCTCTTCAGTAGAATTAGCATCAGCAACGACCACAAAATATGAATTCGTCATTCCTCTTAATCAGACCTTTCAGAGGCGTGGACACATTATGTACCCGGTTCATTCCCCAATCTTGACATTTTGCAAGAAAGCTTGTCATGCTTATAGAGTAGGGTTCTTTGCAGTTATTGCTTGTTTGGGTTTACATGTCAATGTCACATCAATTTGCTATATGACCTCAGTTTTATGTTTTGTACTCAACATGGATGAAAATGTCGTATCGTATCGGTACCAATCACAACTATAATAGGTACTGGACATATCAGATAATACGAATTTATATCGGATATATTGAAAGAAAAAAAAATTAAATAATCATAAACTGATAGGACCAAATAGGTCAATATATCGTTAATATGATAATATATTATTACGATATCAAAAATATTAATCTACAGTCCTCTATATACAATATTCTATGGGCCGTAAATTATTCTACAGTTTGTAAAAGCGATATTGCACTACTTTGTTACTGACTTGGTTAGCTTTCTTTTATCTGCAGAAGATCAAAAAATGCAAATATCTGAAAGGGTGATGGAGCTGAAGATGCTGAGGTTAGTGCATGAATCATTCACTGCATTAGCTACTATTTTATCGGATT
>JAOVVI020005080.1:1423-13273 GCA_028571085.2 Nepenthes alata
CAGTTGGGTCGGAATTGAATTGACTAAATCTGCCATCTTCTGAGAGCATGATTGTGTGTTCGTGGCACACGCAATCTTAACAAGATCAAACCTAAAAATAAGCCGAACTTTAGATTTGTTTTAGTCAAATAAGTCTATCGGCAAGCCTACAGATTTAAAAATAAAGTATACACAAGTTGCTAATGATATAAAAGATTTATACCTAATCATTCATTTATTTAATAAGTTTTAAATTAGGCTCGAATATCACACTTTATTAAATTGAATTTTTAAAGGGTTCACAAATGACACAACCAGCACTATCCCACCTTGAATTTTTTAGTCTTAAATGGTAGCAGTGATTCCACAATGCCACCTTGTATTTTAAATTCACGTGGTTGCATTTGCCTGCAGCTTAATTTACTAGTAGCCATAGCAAAACGTGCAGGTTCAGAAAATCTAACACTAGCCGGCTGGTCAAATAATAAATCAGAAATAAAATGCAGAATTTCCAAGTTTAGGGTTTATCACTATTTCAACTTGCACATCCAGTTCAGCCCGTTTCAGCCGATTCATCTTCAACGACGGATGATTATCTTCACCCGTTTTTTATTTATTGCTGAAGCGTTAAAGTGGCCCATATTAATGCTGATAATTATCCATTATTGAGTCGCATTATTCTCGTTGAGACTTTTCGGTGGTGATGAACGTTTGAGGCAATTGATGAAATTGCCTTATAAATTGTGGTAATCCGTCTTGTCTTTACATCCCATTCTCACATACACACAATCTAGAAGTGAGAACGATGGTCCAGAAGTTCAAAACGTTGGAAATCAGATCCGAAAAAACAGAGGAGATAAATGGCTGGAGGTATAAAACTCGATTCTTAATTTCGCTTTCATTTTAAAAATTTACATCCTATCATGGATAGATTTAATTAAAGTTGAATTTAAATTAAAATATTAACTGTAAAGTTTGATTAATCTGGGTAAGGTTTAGAGATTAAAATGGTCCATGACAGGTTCATACTTTCTTTTTTTAGGTGTCTTTGTTCAAACTTTTACATCTACATGAAAATAATTTACCATAGTAAATATTTCAAATATATACAATATGCTTAGATAAAATACTACTAAAAAAATTAAATAGATAATCACTGCATGAAAAGTTATTACTAACACAAAATATGATAAAGTTAATAATCACACAAAATTTTATTATTAGGGTAATTTTATTTTTAAAAACTGTGATACTAATTCAAAATTAAAAATATAATTTAAAAAATTATAATCTGGGTCAAGTTGACCCAAATACCCAAATATAATTTAGTCGAGTTACTTATAGTAATGACCGTGCCCGATACAAGCAAAAAAATAACAACTAAAATTATGAATTTTTTTTATAAATAATTAATATGTATAAATAAAAATAAGGTCTAATTTATGACCATACTATTTAAAAACCAACCTAACCTAGACAAACATATTCCTTAATGGTTTGGGTGCACATATTTTTAATCAAGCTTATTGGGAAAGAAGTCTATAGTTGAATAAAAAAGAACACACTTGCCTAACATAAGAAATAGATATAAATTTATCAAAGTATGAGGCTTTTTTTTTCGAATAATAAGATTTTATTATTACCATATAAAGATGACACATTTAAATTATGAAAATAATTTTTTTTATAAGATATGACTAAAGTCATATACATCTTGATAGGACAAAAATATTTAATTTGAATTTAAAAATATAATATGAATATTGAACCTAATTATTTGACATTGGACCAAATAAAATAAATAAAAATTAATTAACACCTGATAATATTATTATTTCTCTGTGATCTCAGTTAAGAAAGCATATATCAGTTCATCATTACATTATTTTTTTTTAGAAGATGTGAATTTTCTTTTAAAATGCGATTTAAGCCCTTTTGATTTGCATCCAAGCATGCCCTAGAAATTAAGGTAGGAAAAAATAGGTGAACTGATTTATTAGCCTCTTCTCCTTCCCTTCCACATTCATGGCTTCTAGACAATGGTGTGATTCAGAAGCATTGGTTTTGGCAATTGGCAGTAGATTCATTGCATCTGCATTCAAACATTCATCAAATTTATTTTTTAAATAAATAAATAAATGAAAAAATGGACCCCACCTACCCAAGCCAGCCACCATTGGCAAAGGGAAAGCAGCTACAAATTACCCATTGAAATTGTGCTTCTACAACTATTCTCCTTCCTCCTTCCCTTTCCCTCTCCTTTTTTGCCCTATCTGATAGGGTTTCTCCGCGATCTTCCCCTCGTTGCTCTACTCTCTCTCATGTTTCCTGGGCATCAGGATTATCTACAGCTTGTTTTGGCTTTGATAATCTTGGTTGTTGGAAGTCTGGATCTGGATTTTGGGCTTTGGTTCTCAAATAAGCTTTGTTTTTGCCTCGCGTTTGAGGTTTTTCAGCTGTTTAGATGTCTCAACTCGTCAAATACAGTGGTAAGTTTTGGAGTTCTCACTTTTTCTCGATTTGTAGTTCATTCGATTGCGTTTATATATTTTTGTTATATTGGATGAAGTAGGTTCTAGTTAGGTTAGTGGGATGTAAATTTTTTATTTGGGATTTGTTGTCTAGTGCTTTTGTAGAGTTGCGCGTCGGGTTTGGTTATGTGTGTCTGGATCTATGTGGCATGATTTGGATTTTGAGAGTTTAGTTCTGTGTCAGTTGAGGGTTCTCTTACGGAGATTTTGGCTAAGGGGATTGACTATAGTTTGAAAAGTTTTCTTTTCTTTTTTTTAAAAAAGGAAAAGTTCTGAGATATGAGTTGTGATGGCTGCCAATCTGTTTACGCGAGGACTGTTTTGTCTCAGTAGACTTACCAAAAAAAATAAAAAAAGTTTTGTCTCAGTAGCTCAGGCCGACCTGCCTTTTTTACCAAGCTTTTATTGTTGATTCTAGCTGTTGGTATGATACTGGTAGCATCGTGAATTAGACCTTCCTTTTTAATTTTAGACTAGATTTTGATCTGAACGAGATTTTCATGGATTTTCTTTTTCCTTACTGTGTTTTTTTTTTTAAAGAAATGCGAAGAAGACAATATAGTTGTAACATTTTTCAAAAGATATTATAAGGGTGGTGAATTTTTAGCTGAGCTTGTTTCTTGTTCTGAGATTGCAGAAGATGAGGATTTCTACCATGGGAGATCACTATCATGGAACCCGAAGGAAGCTGGCCTGTTTTTGTCCATTGATCACCATGTGGATCTTTCCTACTTTCCTTGCAAGAGGGTTCGAATCAGTGCCCCATTCTTTATCAACGGAGAGAGCTTTGAGCAGAAGAAAAGGGCCTCTATCGATGTTCTACCAGATGAATGTTTATTTGAGATCCTCAGGCGGTTGCCAGGAGGCAAAGAAAGGAGTGCCTGTGCTTGTGTTTCCAAGCGATTGCTTATGCTTTTGAGCCGTATTCAGATGGATGAGTTATGCAGCAGCCGGTCCTTGGAGAAGTATGGTGTGGTTGGTGATGCTGCTGTTTATGGCAGTAAGATGACATCGGAAGCTGAGGATCCAGACATTGAGAGCGACGGATTTCTTACCAGGTGCTTGGAAGGAAAGAAAGCCACTGACGTCAGACTTGCTGCTATTTCTGTTGGAACACGTTGCCGTGGAGGACTGGGCAAGCTTATGATTAGAGGAAGCAGCTCCAGCTGTGGAGTTACAGATCTTGGCCTGAGGGCTATTGCTCAGCATTGCCCATCATTAAGAGATCTTTCTCTGTGGAACATTCCTTACATTGGAGATGAAGGTCTCATAGAGATTGCCAATGGATGCCACCGGCTAGAAAGACTTGACCTATGCCAGTGTCCAGCCATTACTGACAAGGCATTGCTTGCTATTGCAAAAAATTGTCCTGATTTAACTTCTTTAACAATAGACTCCTGTCCAAACGTAGGAAATGAAAGCTTGCAAGCAGTTGGGAAATTCTGCCGCAACTTGAAGTTCCTTTCTGTCAAGGATTGCCCTCTTGTTGGCGATCAAGGAATTGCAAGTTTGCTATCATCAGCAACATATGCCTTAACGAAGCTTAAGCTTCAGGCATTAAACATCAGCGATCTATCTCTTGCCATTGTTGGCCTTTACGGGAAAGCAGTTACAGATCTAGTTCTTGCCTGTCTCCAAAATGTGACCGAGAGGGGCTTTTGGGCCATGGGCAATGCTCATGGTTTACAAAAGCTTAAGACCTTATCTATTTCAAACTGCCGAGGGGTTACTGATCATGGGATTGAAGCTGTGGGAAAGGGTTGTCCAAATCTGAAAACTTTTGGCCTTCACAAATGTTCATCCTTATCAGACATTGGGTGGGTTTCTTTTGCCAAGGCAGCATCATCATGTGAGAGCCTGCAACTAGAAGAGTGCCACAGGATCACTGAAATTGGGTTTTTTGGTCTCCTTTTGAACTGTGGTGCTAACTTGAAGGCTGTCTCTATGACAAACTGCTTTGGCATCCGGGACTTGTCTTTTGGAGTGACCCTTCCTAGTTGTTTCACGTCCCTGCGATCCCTGTCTATCCGTAACTGCCCCGGATTTGGAAATCAGAACTTGGGTATGTTGGCAAAGTTGTGCCCACAGCTGCAGCACCTGGATCTAAGCGGAATTCATGGGATCACGGAGTCTGGCATTCTTCCAATGATTGACAGCTGTGAGGCTGGACTGGTAAAGGTTAATTTTAGCGGCTGCTTCAACGTGACGGATGAAGTGGTCGTGGCACTGGCTAAGCTGCATGGTGGGACACTTAAGATGCTGAACCTTGACGGCTGTGGGAAGGTCACAGATGCTAGCTTGGTAGCCATTGCTGAGAACTGCCCATTGGTTAATGATCTTGATGTCTCGAAGTGTGCGATCACAGATTATGGTATTGCCTCCCTGGCTGGTTCAAAGCAGCCCGACTTGCAGATCCTTTCTTTATTGGGGTGCTCAATGGTATCAGACAAGAGCTTGCCCTACTTGGTAAAATTGGGTCAGACCCTTGTGGGGTTGAATCTTCAGCACTGCAACGCAATCAGTAACACAGTCATTGACATGCTCATGAACCATCTGTGGAAGTGCGACATCCTTTCCTAACAAGGAAGGATGAAAATGTCCCAGGAATGAAAGTTGGCATGCCCAGCATGGGGTCAAACGGCCAGCAAGCTATGAAATTTCCTCAAACCTTCAGGCATAATAGCGGGTTCCTTTTTGGTCCATCAGATATGGGTCTTCCTCTTCTCCTGTGACTTGGTTCCTTTTTCCAGGGAAAACAGCCTATTACCTCATATTTTTCAGGTTTCCTTTTTAAAATCGGAAAATCTGTTTATTTTTTGCTCCAGTTAGACTGGAAGTCTCATTCTCCTTGGCTGTTGGCTCCTGATATTACGGTGACTGAGTCATGGTTCTATAGTTTCTGCTTGTTTAGGCTCTGCTGGTTGTCTTGCTGGCTTTAATGCTGGTTTATCTGGCTCGGGGTTCTAGTTTGTCTCTTCTGTCCAAAATTGATGTTTTTACCAAGTCGTCTTATGTTGGAGCTCATGTCTCTGGGCATGATGGTCACTGTGACTCGAGATTTCTCCGCATTGGTTACCATTCTTGTGTAATAGGTCGTTGGTTTTGGCAGTTCAATGTTCCGTGTCTTAAGGTAGCGGGCTTTGGTGGTGGCAGCAGCTTCTCTCTGGTCTGCCATGACAATCTTCCTCTTCTTGGTGGTGGTGGTGGTGGTGGTTTTTAGTTTTTACCAAGCCCTGGTTTTGCAGGCTTCGTCTGTTCATGAACTGCAGTTTGTGACTTGGTACCATGTAATCGAAATGTCATGAATGAAAACTTAGCTGTTACCTGGTATAATTATGGATGGTAACCTGTATCTGTTTTGTGACTAGTTTCTTCTTTCTGGACAACGATGAGGAAAATCACTAATAATCTGCCGCTGCTTCTACAATCTCATCCTCAATGGCATACCCCCAAGATTTAATCAAACCGAAAAATATTATTTAAAGTGTCAAATTAACAGATGTTCTTTCTTTCTTTGTTCCTTTTGGATTCTTCCAGCGTCCAAATGTTGTCTTCTATAAATTAGTCAGCTTGCCATTCCGTTACTAGTTTGGAGAAATTTTAAGCAACTTAGCATTATTCACATTTAAGTCATGGCCATAATGAAAATGAATGTTATATTTGATTGATTGTTAAAATTTATAACCGTTATATAACTGTCATATATTAGAAAAATAAAATTTTATCTTTCTCAATCCTTCACACTAAAGCAGTGCTCAGGAATTCATAAACTCAAAATTTAAAAGTTCATATAAGATTGCTTATGTTACAATTTCATGAGGAAGTGATGAGTTTTGAAAAATAAATAGTAGATTCCGTTGTATATGAGAAATCGAATAGCAATCATGTTCCCTTTTGAAGTATAAAGTTTACAAACCATTTTAAAGCATGGCTTTAAGCTTTAAGGCAAATCAGTTTGGATCATGCTAAATTTGGTTCTGATTGATTCGGGTTCGAATAGACCAACCCTACACCGTTTACCCATTTGTTTTCGTTCAGACTTTTGAGCCATCCGTCCACCCTATCCGGGTAGGGGCTTAGCTATTCCATACAAAAATGAAATAGTATCATTTATTTTCACCTTATTTTTGGTAGTTGTTATCCCTAACATAATACTTAGGTAATTCTCATCGTATTCAAACCCTCTAGGAACCAAACGTACAGTAACATATCATATACCAAAATTCACCCAGAATCATATTCACAGACCATTGAAATGTAACAACAGGGCATGAAAATGAACTTAGTAGAGACGACCAATAATTTAAATGAACTGACCAGGATTTCAAAACGCAAGAGATGACTGGTTTGCCCATTCCAGAAGATTCAAGACCTATTCTTCCTCCTGTTATCCAGAGAAAAATGAATCCAAATTCCCAAGATAGCTTCGTTCAATGCTCTTCTGTGATCAGTTCCTGCTCAAATGTAGGTTGGACTTGATCTAGAAATGCAGGCTCATTATCGGCAATGGCCTGAGTTTGGCCTGGTTCAGCTGAGGGAACGACCTTCTGCTCCTCTTGGGCAAGAGTTAAGGCCCCGTTTGTGACATTTTCCTGCTTTTGGGTGATAAGCAATGCGTCTTCATTTGTGGCGCTGGGTAAGGATATCTTTTGAGAAGGCAATCTGGGAAGGGATCTTCTTTGAGGCTTTTTAGAATGGGCAGGGGAAGGTCCTTCAACAGGCTTGTTCTGTGAAACTTTCACATCCAAACTTACTAGGCCTGATCGACGGCTGTGGCTACCATCGGCTTCATCATCTACAGCAGGTGACTTCTTCCGACCAAGTTTGGGCGATCTGGGTTGTGTTGGTGGAATCTGTATCATGCAATAATACCATAAAGGCAGATGCATTTTGACAGCAGTAATTCTAGTTAACCCCAGAATGGATTCGGAAAGTGAGAGCAAAGACAACAACAATAAATAAAAGAGCAGCCTGGTTCACGAATATTCCATTATGCATGGCTCATGAAAATGGCGGGACCACTTTCGATTTTTTATATGTAATTTTACCTTATATTATTCAAAAAATTATTTCCATTACTAAAACCTATGACCACTAGATCACATGGCAATAGTTTTACCACAACTCAAATACAGTGACTCAAGTACACAACAGAATGCCATAAAATAGCCCATAAAAGAACTCAACGCAGATTATGACTGTCTGGGAACTTCTTCAAGGACGAAAACCTCTGGCAGCCTCATGTTCCTCGGAAAAGAATAGCATTTAGCCAGGGCTATTAACACAGTCAAAATCAGGCTAAAACTTGCCTCATTAACTTCCCAAGTCGAGCTTAAGCTTTTATCCAAGCTTTCACAAGTCACGCAAGCGTTACAACGTCATTTTCAAAGTACTGCCTTGCTCGAGCTTGACTTGTTAACTAAACAAGCACATGAAAAAGGCTCATGTTCGACTCATTAATCTTCCTGAACCAAGTCCGAACAAATTCTTATCAAGCAAATGTGAAGCCTATTATAAAATAACTCAATTCATTTAATGGCCCAAGCATTGGCAGAGCACAACATAAGAGCAGCAGTTTCATCTGGTCATACCTAAAATGCCCAAACTTGTCAGATCTGACCGATTTTCTTAATGATTACCAGAAAAAAAAAAGGACTAGAAAGAAAAGTGTATATAACCGTGAAAGAGGCATAAGAACGATGCCAAAACAGGTAAAGACAATCATATGTTGGATCTATGCTGATTTCCCTATGTTATATTACCACTAGAACACATTATAGTAGTAGGAAATTGCAGGACATGCCATTTTTTTAGTCAGGGAGCCATCATTTCAAGATACATACAATCTTTCAGTCCAAATAGTCAGGGTTTAAGAAAGCACAAGTAAGAGATAAGGTGGTGGAAATGAAGTGGGCAAAACCCATGAATTATGAAATTTTATTTCTGAATCTGATCTCATCTATTCTTCTTCCAAACTACACATCCCTTCATTCCAGGTGTAGATATATAACCATATGTCAGACAAGCTAGGACAAAAGTTACATGAAGGAAACACGGTGAATGAGGAAGGTTATTGTCTCAAAGTGGCAAGAAAGTATAACTAAAAATGAACTGAATCAGTTGGTGGGGCCAGCAAAATTATGCATCTTTCGATATTCTGTGTTTTTCCCCCCTTCAACAGGGTGATGGGTACATCATCTAATATGGAATTACAGATATACAGTATAGAGAAATCATATTATATACACTTGTACCGAAATCATCAAAAATAGGTATGGGTCCCACTTTGTTTTAATTTTTTTCTTTCTTCCATCTTTCTCTCCACACAAATTTTGACAATTTCAACAAAAGTGAGTATATGAATATTACTTCTCTACGGTATAATATTATCAATCCAAAGAAGCCAATAAAATAATTCTATATTAACTTACAGAATGATCATGAGGCAGATGTTACTAGAAGTCCAACTATAGAGTGTAGAAAGTTGAGAACCTTGAGGAAAATTGTCTACCTTGGTATATATTTGCCTAGGCTATTCCACACTGAATGACAAAAGATGATATGTTAATGAGGTACGGAAGAACTACCTAATTGATTCAAAAAATAGCATCATGATTCATACATCAGTGGCTTGTCGTGTTGACTATGAACAAATTTATGATTCAAAATCTGTGCATTAACTTGCCATGGAGCCACGAGAATGCTATGGAGGAACAGTAAGAGAAAAAGAAAACCCGCTGAAAGCATCTCAACCTTTCAGATATGTAGGAGGATGAGCCTGTGTTATCCGTACAAGAAATCAAAAAAGGAGAAAAAAAACAATGGTTGATATAAGAATCGCTGAGGCCAAAGAATCTACTTTCAGACAGGTGACTTTAATGTTTTAAACAGACATCAAATGCATTGTTCTAATCCCATCTATATACCACATTATCTTACCTTCTTTAATTCCACCTTTGGAGGTGCAGGCTCCTGGTAGAAGCTGGGCATTGGTGTTGCTTTGAAGGTCAAACTCTTCCGAAGCATCTTAATATGAGCTTCTTGAGTTTCCTTTAAATATAAATTTGAGACTTGTCAAGTTAGGCTAACGTTTGTTTGCAAATTTTCATCCCATCTTGAAACATAAAATTGTAACCATTAACTAATAAGGTATCACCTTGGACTTAGCTTGTTGGTTGCACTTCTCAACTTCCTTTGCATTAATCTTCTCTACGAGTTTTGAGTAGAACTGCCAATAGCAGGACAGAAAAAATAATTACATCAAGGTGAAAGGTCAAACCCTGCTCAAAACAACCTGATAATTCCTCAAGGAGCCTTTTATAGATACAAACCTCTTTTCTCCTCTCAGCTCGTTCATCACAGCTAAAACTGAAACTATAGGATGGAAGTTTACCCACTCTGTCGGGGTTGGCATCTCCTGAAGTGGGACTTCAACAAAATAATTAAGGAGAAACAGATAAATCTACCAGCAATGTCACATAACATGATCAATGTCATATGAGGAGTGCATGATTCAATATTACTGTTTTCTCATTAAATCAATTAGGAGTAATTCAGAAGGAGAAGGATACAATGTAGATTCTGGGTCCCCTTCATTTTTATTGCAATGTCCTTTTCTCAGGGGTTTTAGTTTTGTCTTTCCCCTGTAGTAAAAAAAATAGCACGGTTTACAGAACTGCAGAGAAAACCTTGTCAGCAAAATGCATTGTCTATCCATTAAAAAATTATGTGAAAGTTGGTGTCGCAAGTTCACAAACATTTCTAAGCAATAAGCATAGTACAGTGCTCCTATATTGCCTCCAATGCAATAATACCACTACTGTTGCTAATTTCCGAGTTGCAATAACACCCTAAGGAAAGGAATCCCACACAAATATGATCCATTGAACCTACATAGCGCATTCAGATTGGGACACAATTTCAGCAGAAGATTTTGTCACAGACTTTGCAAGATGCTGCATAAAGAAAATAAGAATGACATTGATCAGCGACTGTGGAATCTATAAGGCATAAACTTGTGTGTTAAGGCCAGAAAAGAAGCACATATTAAGAAGATTGCAAAACAAAATGATATGATGCCCTTACCTTAGATTTGTGAGCAATATTCATTCCAGATGTGGGTTCTATTGTCTTGTGTGGATTGTTACCATCACTATAGCCAGCATTAAATGATCTACTCTTCCCAGCTGTCTGTTTTGGCAGTGATTTTGCAACTGAAGTAGCATTTGAAGCCATCTTTACTTCTTTGGCATTGCTGGTTTTCTTCACCCTAGTTGCTGCATCATTATCAGAACTCAAGAGATTCTCAGCTTTGCTCTTACCTTGACCATTTTGTGATTTGGAATCCTTCACTTGATGTGTATCTTTCAGCTCTACCTCCTAAAACAAGGTATCAGGTGAGTGCAAAGATTCAATAATAAGCAGGATTAGTCTACAAAACAATCACATTACATTCAATACTTACATCAGAAACAGCCGACCCATTGCTTTTCTCATGCATGTCTGAATTCTCTACAATTACACTAGATTTAGGGTCCATTCCACAGCTATTTGAGCCCTCAAGGGTTTCCAAACTCACATTTGGGAAATCAGGCCCTACATTACTTCCTGGAATTCCAGTTACCACATTGTGAACAACCCCTTCCTCTTCCTGGCAAGGAAGTTCATTGCCCGCACCATTCAAATCACCCATGTCAGGCTCCAAAGCAGGAAGAATGTTGTCAGCATCCATTACAGGCTGTACATAAACCACACTAGTGTCAATTTTAGACACCACTTTCACCAACGTAACCTAATAACAGCTGCAAAGCACAATGTGAATGCTTAAGGCTGTCCTATTTCCATTGCCAACGTCTATTCTTACAGGTTTCACGTATAAAAGATTCCATTACATGCAGTCAATTCTGTAGAATCATCTGCTGTGAAAAACCGGCATCCTCCATGTGGTGGAAATATACTAAACATCATTTTTTTTTCAAAGAAATAGTAAGAGTTTCAATCTCTCTAGGCTTGTTAAGATGCATGCCACAAGCAGCAACTGATGTCCACACACACACGCGCGCGCGACAGAAAAACAGACGATCAAGGGCATAGGATCAGGAGAAAAAAGTAGGAAGGCAAAGATATTTTAATAATCATTTAACCTCTAAATGCATGCTTCAAGTCCTAGGTGATGCTTCTAGCCCATATCTTGCTAATCACACTAAAAGAGCAATTTTAAAAGCATAGGGTAAAAGGGGCACAAGCTTCGTAGACTTCAACAAGCAAAAATGCCAAAATCAAATTAGGGTCAATCAAAAGAAGATTTAGCTAGCCAAAACTAAACCTCCCCCCCCAAAAA
>JAOVVI020005081.1:0-16890 GCA_028571085.2 Nepenthes alata
GATGTTTTGAAACAAAGTTGTAATGTTAAATCATTAAATTTGATGAAGATAAGAATCAAAATTTAACCAGAATAAAAACGCCTTTCGATGAAATTTGATCAGCATAACTAATTTTTAGATCATTTTCACCACGAACAAATAAGAAAAAGAGTCTCAAAATTATTCGTCATTAAATATACTTGATATCTAACACAATACGAGCTCATGTTAGAAGAAAAAGAGGAAAATAAAAGTTATCAACTTCTTAGAATCAAGTTTTGAAAATGTTCATGGGGGTGATGATGAACGGGCCAAGCCGTGCAAGAAGTTTAGTCCAGAGAAGCCTACCACTAGGATGTTGGGATTTTTTTTGCGTTTGTTAAGATTCGGTGTTAAGTTGTGGAGTTGAAGTTGAAAAATTCTAAGCATGAAGGAAATAGTTTGTGTGTCAAATGTTCAACCCAAGAAGTATAAAATGTGCTTATTGAGGTAGACAACTCGGTTCCAATAATGTCAATAATTCAATCTAAGTATAGAGTGAATTGAAAATTTTTATAGCAAGGGTTTAATCTCAATGATTTTGGATCCTTTGAATGGTAATTAGAGTCATGTATTTATAGGAAAGGCTTGAAAGCTATTGTACTACCTTAGTGTTATTGGATTATAAGTCACTTTCATGTGGATCCATACCCATTTGATATGTTAATTAGTTGTACGAATATTGAGTGTTTTACGCATGCGATGAACGCCTGAAGCGTAGATTCCAAATTAATGGTGCTTGAAGCATCCTCAATTTACACTCGAGCTTCAATTTCAGATTAATGGTACTAGTGTCACACTCAATCTGAGCTCGAGTACCCATTCTAGATTGATGGCCAAGACATTGCACTCGAGGCTTGCTACTCGAATGGAGTTTAAGTGCCAATTCCAGAGTCATCCGCGCTTAAGTTGCACCTGCTTGGTGCTCGAGTGTGACTCGAACTATAAAGTCGTGCAGATATAATTTTAGGGATATTCTACTGCATTTAGAGCACCGTTTTGGGAGAAAAAAAAGAAGAGGAAGAAAGATAAATTTGGTAAGAGGAAGATTTGTATATTTGGTTAAATTTCGAATCATGTTCCAATTTTCACTAATTTTGAGAATGCTATTCTTGAAGTAAAAAAAAATATTTATATGTTTTATTTTTCTCTTTCATCATATATTCTCTACTATATAGGTTTGTTTTTAGACAGGGTATTGTGACATTGAATTTAAAATATTATATAGTTGAAATATTTACAAACTTTTAAATCTGTAGATTTTTCCCCTCATTCAAAATGGGGGTCACATAGAATTCATATTTCATATCATTATTTGTAATTATTATTATGTACTTATTGTGAATTATTAATTTTTTTTATTATTTAAATAAGCGGTCTGATTCCAAATGTTGTTGCCTAATTAGAAGGGCATTTGTGTGTTAGGGGGTTGGTACCACCGCTTTGTAATTTGCACTAAACACCATTGGCAAGTCCTACAATCCTCTATCAAGTGGTTGCCTTTATAGAGATGGTAGGAGTGGCTTGTTAGTGCGACGGGTGTTGCTTTTGAGGGTAGCAAGTATAATATTTTGATATTTTAAGTTAGATATTTTGAATTAAAAATAGTAAAAGATTTTAATTATAAAATTAAATTATATAGATAATTTCTTTAAAATTGATATTGTATAATTGGGCTCAAGCTGATTTTTTGAAAAATTGAAAAGTGCCACAAAGGTATATAATTCTTTGAAAGGTAAATTGACAATTCAATTTCGACGAAATAATTTTGTTATTTAGTTATTTGGTTAGGAAAATTCTCTTGATTATAGGTATAATATTTTGGCATGTCTTAAATCTAGAATTTAAATTAGTAAATATTAAAAGTTTAAAAAGTCTTTTATATTAAAGTACATAATAACAACAACAATAACAACAATAATAATAATAATAATAATAATAATGGGTACAGTAAAAATTGAGCTGGCCTAAATCCAAAATACGGAAAGATAAGAGGTTCAAGTGATAACGGCTCAACAAAAGATGTCTTTGAGCCCATGAGGCAAAAGATACAACGGTTGAATTAAGGGATACGACCCGAACAGTAAAAGTATTGAAGGGTCATAATGAAGTATTAGACAAACTGCTTTAGGTAACGGTTGCGGCGATCCCAACAGTTGAAAATCAAGCAGTCTAACCATTAAATAAAGGTGGCTGTTACACAAATAAGTAATACTTCTCACCACCGAAGAGGCACCACATCCACACATTGATTCAATGGTCCAACAACGAAATGCGCCTTTCACTATAAATACAACATCTTCCCCATAGGATAAAGAGACAAAGGACTGAAAAGAAAAAAATTGAAAAAAGAAGTGAGATACTCCACCAGTCGAGTACATAATTTTTAAAGTTAGATACTTCGCTAGCCAAATGTATCATCCAAAGCCACTCTACGAAACATGTGCACCAAACGGAATATAATTCTCCAAGCAAACGGAATATAGTGCACCAAACGAAATTGGAAAAGAGAAGGAAAGAAGGAAGTGAGCAGTGGGAATACTGAGAAATCGAAGAAGAAGGAGGCGCGGAAGTTGCTACTACTTGGTGCTACTGTCGCTGTTGGTATTGCTGCTATTACCCTTTAGTGTTGTGGTATACTTTATTTCATCAAATTTAAAATCAGGCAATTGATGCTCTTTATTTTGAGATGTTACATCTTCTTTCAAATATTTTTCAGTCGAAATGTGCTACTTCCTTTTTAATTCCATTAAAATCCAAGTGGATTTTCATCATATAATTGACTATCTGCTTCGACCGGAAAAAAATTAGGGAACAATTTTTGTGTTTGGTGTAAGTTTTTTTAATGAGATAAAAATATTAATTTTTAAAATTTTTATTATGATATTTTTTTATTGATCAGTTATGTACAAAAATAAAGTTATATACCCGGATCTATAATTGCTAAAACTTTCTTGTATTACACTGAAATTGTTCTTGCCTCAAAGAATCAGGATATGATTTCTCTCTTTTCTACATCCTTACGATTTGTAGAGATTTTATACCAATTTTACATATTTTAGAATGATAGCCATGGATATCCTTTTATAGAGAGAGTGTGACGACCTAAGCCCGAGTCCCCATATCTGACCCAAATTGTCCCTATGGAAACATTTTAAATTATCCAAATTCATCAATTATCTAACATAAATTTTAAAATCCATCAATATATATATATATACTAAAAATTATCAAATTAGTAAAAATTATCATACCATAAATGATCATCCATCAATTAATATAACATTCATAATCACAAATTATTCAAAATAAAAGAGATATTTTTCACTATCGCTCATATGCTGCTAACTCCAGAATCAACTCTATCTGGTGTTCAATAATAATTCTATAAATCCTGACTAGCACATATGATACCTCTTCAATCTAGAGTTAATAAAATATAAGAGTGAGTAGACTACCCACTAAGTAAATATAATCAACAATATAGAAATACAAATAACTATCTTAGATAATATTGTCAAATGCATAAATTAATAATAAAATGTGATATACCAACCACTATCCGATACTAAATAGCATGTCGTATCTACGACTCAAAAGCATATGAACAACTCGATATCAAAAATACAACATGGACTCTACTAAATCTGATCATCAACTTAATTCGAGGTCATAACTGTACAAGATAATAATATTTTTTACCGTGGGAGATAACAATAATCTCCATAGATCTTATTCTACATTAGTGAATTAAAGGCCGCGTATTTATATCCTCAATGATTGGGTAAGTACTACGAGATTATCCGATATCCCTGGTATCCCACTGCCCCTATAATCCTCCCAAATGTTGTACCCGTACCATACTCATACCATCTCTGATACTCATCGCAAATAATATCCTTGATATCATCATCTATAATAGTCATTAGATTACAAGAATCTCTCATCAATATTAACGACCTCGACCTCCAGAATGAAATATGTATTAAAAAAGTATAAACTATTCTAAGGTCTCATAAACTCATATTCGTTCAAATACCGTAGAGTTTTCGTACACTTTTATTTACTTATCCATATAGTACCAATAAAATATGCGTACGCGATTACATCAAATACGAAGAATTATTGATCACAGAAGTGAGAGTAAGTGCAAGAAAAATTTGAATATTCAATCGAATATTATAATATTTTATTAAATCACTTCTAACTCACACGGTGTTCCAAATTTTGTCTCTAAAGCTGCAAAATACCTCCTAATTTGCCACTATCGAACAAGGTCACAATTACTCACATTATTCAACTATTTGGACAAGTTTGATAATAATCGAACTAAAATAATAAATTATCCTATTTTAACTTCTGAACTAATTTTAAATACATATGCATATTCTTTTATACATGTGCCAACTGACGTCATATGTGTTTAAGTATATATAATTCCATACATCCATACATGCATAGGCGTCTTTGGCTCAATTTATACACACACATATTTATACGCCTACGTACATATACATATATATATATATATATATATAAACTCTTGTATATACGTATCACATACTTATACTCATGTACGCTACTACACACCAAAATACATAAACATTTAACCACTACATTCCCACACGCTTCTACGTGCACATACTACTCTCACACATGCACTGCCAATGCACACCTTACACTTACACGGCCACTTCAGCAGTACACACGCTGCACACGTGCTGCACACACACGCACACACACACACTTGTGTAATGCACACACACATAGCACACGTACACACACTTGAATAGATCTATATATTATTATTCATATACACTCTTCAATATTTACCCGTATGTGCATACACCCAAGTGTATCCACAACCATATATACTCATTCACACATTCCTGCATACATATACGTACTAATACACACACGTATATATATACACACATATCCGCTTACGTTTATACAGCCCACATATATACGTATCTAATAACCTATTGTAAACATACACGCACACCTGTATAAATACAAGCATCATTGCAGCATATATATGTATATATATACATATGCCACAATTACATATAAATACATACATACATACATACATACATACATACGTCATTTTATACTTGAGCCCATACACTCATACACTTATATACCGTCAACAGTTAGCATATCCCATCTACTAATCACTGTTTGTCACCATTATTCTACTGTGTTTGAGCTGCACAATCAAAACAAAGCAATTTGTTATATTTTTAAGTTCCTTTTGATTTTTATAAAAAAATCAAAAAATCTCTAACTTTTCTTTTCCCCTATGAGAAATAACAATATGAAGAACACGCCCACTAAATTTTACGCTCTAATTTATTGCAAAACCCTCACAATTTCTCAAATTTTTGCCTAATAGAGCCGTGGCTCTTGGTTTCTCTTAATTCCTCAAATATAGTCGATTTTCCTATAAATTTTAGCACACTCATGAGATATTAATATCATTGAGAAGGAAGGAAGAGTTTTATTTGCATAAATGAGAGGTCATGAATTAATTTGACAGATTTGTGAAGATACTATAGCAACGGCATGGATTAGCGATGATGACGGCTTTGAACAATCTTGGTGACACTCCATCCAACACCGATTAACGACGGTGGCAATAGCAGCAGATTTTACGATAGCTTCTCTCTTTGAATTGTGCGCAACTTCCTTCTTCAGTTCGTGAGCCGCTCCCCTTCACCTAATATAACTGTCTCCTTAAGTAATGAAGGGTTTTGCTGAGTTTTTATTTGGAGCGCTGATTTCCTTCATCTATTGTTAACAATCTACTATCGTGCCTCCATCTCTCTCTTCTCATTTCCTTTCCTTTCCTTCTTCCTTCCCTCATTCTTTCCTTATTTTTCTTCTTTTTTTCTTTTCTTTACCGATTTATTTATTTATTTATTTATTATTATTATTATTCCTTTCTTTCTTTTCATTATTATTATTATTATTATTATTATAACATTATACATATTATATATATTATAAAAGTTATAGTTATTATTTATTTATTTGTTTATATATATTCATACTAAAATATTAAAATTCATCTACTTTAAATATATGCAAATTCACTTAATAACCTAATTCACAAATTAAACTAAATTCAAACTAATAGCTCAAATATTTATATCCAATTCAACGGTCCAAATACTCTAAACTCATATTTTAAGCCTTATTATGAAATTTTGTGTCTAAATGAATTACTAAAAATAGTCAAATAATTATCATAACTAATCAGATAATTTATTTTTATAAAATAATAAAATTAAAATTATTCAGAATGTTACATGAAGAGAAGATCATTTCTAAATTACTAAAATATCCCTCATTTGCTCAAAGAATATATATTGAATAGACATATTTATTAAAAAATAATATATCATTTTTATCAAAGAATAGATTTTAAATATGCATGTTAATTAAAAATTTTCTCTTTAATTAATATATATCTAAACTAATTACAAATAAGATTGCATTACTTAATCATAATTTAATAAATTAATAAATCATATATCTTATCAAGTGAGATATATCTTTAACATTTGAAACTGATGGGTTCAGCAATCTTTGGGCCAGCCCAAACCTAACTAGTAAGGGAAGAAGTGCCTAGGAAATAACAGCCCAACAAGAGCTACTCCAAACTAAGAATCTAGATAGCGTGGCAGAAGGCCCAAACAGCTCAACCTGAATTAGCTCAGTAGCATACAGGCTATAACAGTTAATCAACGGTCCAACTCAACCCATTCCAACTCAGTAGATAAATCCAAATGACCAATGCCATCTTGTGGTCCCTCACGATTATAGGAATAGGAATCGTAGGTGGAAGCCACTAACTTAGTCATGTGAGGATTATGACGGTGTAGAGTGCCACGGGAGGAATGTGACGGAACGAGTTATAATCTACTAATGACCTCTCTCAATAATCATATTTAATCAAATTACAAACTAACATGTTTTTATTTAATAACTCATTACTTAATTTCTACTGAAAACGGGTAGAGTTTTCTCTAAAAATAAACAAAAATCATACATACAATCTAAATTAAACAACATGAACAAGACATACAATAGATAGACCTCAAAATATTTTCACAACACATATACAGGATTATTTAGACGTCATATCATTCATGACTCTAATACAATATCTTAATGACTATATTAGATTAACAGAGAGATGCCATCTAGGAACTTATACAAAACCTAACTTATACCCGTGGAAGCATTCTATATATATAAATAAGCTGTGAAAACATAACAATGATCCATAATACTAAATAACATGCTATGACACAATTTATACACAACATTAATCTAAATCAATTATTTACATTTCATTACATCAATCACATTCTAAGAATCTATGCCTTTAAAGTCTGAGAAATCTCCTCTAGCAAAATCCTTCTTCTTGCACTATCTACTCGAGCGTTAACTCGTGGGTCTCATCTGGAAGGAAGAAGAAGTAATGGTGAACTAACAGTTTAACAAGTGTATCATAAGTAAGGCAATAAATAATATAAGCAAAGTTAAGCAGAAGGAGAATATATGAGTATGAAGGGGATACATAAATTTGAATATGATTAAATATTCTTGGGATATAATTTACTTTTCTTTGAAATGTAATTTGTGTATAATTATTTATCTTTGTGGATCAGGGTCAGTAAGCCTTATTAACTAAAAGTGTGAGAGAATGATGAAGGATCATGATGCCGCATATGATCTAAGGTCAAATAACATATTCAATGTTCAATAACGAACTCTTGCCGAGAAAATGCCGAATACTACGTGGCGAGTGGTATGCCTATCACACAATATACTGGGCTAATAAAATACTCCCTAATCTCGCACTGTTCAGAGACAGTCATTGTTCTTTCACAGTAATATCCTAAAGCTTGTCAAGAGTACTACCTGCTATAATACGCGATTAGGAACGATATTCTAGTCTCCACTATAATACTAATAGCATGCCAAGGGGTATTACCTTCGTAACACAAATCATTAGTTCTAATTTCATGGTTTCTTATTTATTTAAGGGAAGATCCACCAAATTTCTTTTACAAATATCTCAATTTGGAAGAACAAATCCATCATATACCCAAATTGGGAAATTTTCCTCCGATGACTTGCACAATTTTCTTATCTTTCTTTCAAATTTATATCTTCTCATGATTTATTTTTATACATAATCATCGTATAACATAGGAAAGATGAGAATTCTTATCACCGTGAGTCAAATTTGAGTTTAGGGTTTCGGATAACGATTCTCTTCGCTATTTCTTAATGATAACATTTTCGGGAATGCACTATTAAGTATAAGCAAATTTACATAACTTAAAAGGCAATTAAAGAAAGTAAAAACATGTAAAGATACTAATTAATCTCGGATGAATAATGACTACGATTAGATTTGGGTTCCCGAATGCTCCAAACGGTTTAAAACTTGAAAATCATACGCCAAATTTTTAATTACTTACATTCAAGACATTAGTTAATCACAATTGAAGCTAAATCATGCATGGTAATCAAAATAAATGAGATAATACAATTTAGGCACGGGTTAGGGTTTTGGTGTACCCAAAATCGTGTAAAACTATAAATTCGGACACCCAAATGATAACGTAACATATTCATGATATGGGTAACCATATTATAGATCCAAATTAAGCAAAAGCCCTAAAATTTACAAGTAAAATCGTCTAGACACAGGGGTAGGGTTCACTGTTCAAAAACCGATCAAAATTACGGATTTGGGCATGGAATTCACATATGTGCATGCTTGGGTATTGGAAATTACAAAATATACGCTTAACTGGGTATCAAAATGAGAATACCCGAAGAAAACAGAATAAAAGTGTAAGAAAATGAAAGATGATGGTATGAATATACTTGCCTCGACTCGATCTATCGCCTTTCTAATTAGCTCTCAAACGGATTCAAACTCGTGGCTTCGATCTCCCCCTGCTCTCTCTAGTTCTCTCTCTCTCTCTCTCTCTTTCTCTCTCTAGAATAGCTAAAAATGACGCAGAATAAACCCTCGTGTGAATATATACTTCGATCGGCGCCTCAGGCGCTAGTTGGGCGATCATCGGGTGCCACGACACTTGAAGGGTTGCCATTTAGCACCCATTGAGTGCTTGTTGATGGACCCATTATGCCAAACGTGTCCCGGGCGCTCCTCGGGTGACTGATTCTACCAATGCCACACTTAGGTTGCGCCTCGGGCGCTCCTTGGGCAAGCAATTATGTTAAACGTGCCTTGGGCATGCCTCGGGTGACACATTTTGTTTTTTCATGCTCAGGTGGTGCCTCGAGCACTAGTCAGGCATGGGTCGGGTGCTGGTCTGGCCCGCGTCGTGCCTACAGTATGCAAACTTCTTTTTCGTGCTGTTTGGGACCCGTTTTAACCATTGTAACCCAAATTTTCACATCCTTGGACCCTAATTTTGATTATGTGAGTTTAATAAGTCATGATTACCCTAACTTAAAACCTAAAATCTCATTTACAGATAAACATTTCATGGTTCACAACTTCGGTTCCCAATTTTGCCAATGTCAGATCTCTAGGCTTTTCAATTCGATTCGATTCCCTTATTTTGACTTAATCACTCATCTTCATTATATTTTAGAAACTGGTACCTTACAAGGAAGTACAAGGAAGATTTCCTCAAAGGCACAAAACCATAGTGCATGCAACCCATAATAGTAGGTGCATGGTGTAGGTCACTCAAGATCGTAGAGCCATGACCTCGAGGGCTACCTAATCAACTTTTACTCTATAAATACATCTCTTCCTCCACAAAAGAAGGGATTCGGTCAAGACGTTCTCTATACTCTACATAGCAATCTGATTCTCCATCTAGCAATCGGTCGATCAAAAGCAATCAAGCGCTTGGACATTAAAAGGCCTCAAACGTTATTCTCTTTCTCATAGTCACCCTATTACGAGTGTAACCTTGATTCTCTAAGCCACTTCCTACTAGTGCAGCTCTCATTCTAAAAACCACTCCCCTACGAGTGTGAATTTTTCTAAGTCGCTCACCTATTGAGCCCATCAAATATAGTCTAATCTTTCACCAAATACTCAATCTTCTCACACTTGTATCTATACATACTTTTTTATCATCATATCTTTCTATTCGATTAAGAAAGATTACTGACTTTAGTGTTAAAAGATATACCGGAGAACGAGTCCCGCCGTCCTCTGATCTCTCGTTTATTAGTTGTGGCGTATATGATTCAACTTTAAAACAACAAAGATCGGATCTACTACTAGTTGGACTCTTAAGTTAGACAACTCACTAATTTGTTTGAAAATGATGATCTAAGGACATATCATTGGCGCTGTTTATAGGAACGTGACAAAAAGCCTACCCTCACAACTAAATCAAGCAAGCATGGTGAGCACTAGGGCTCAAACAAGCACACCTACTAGAGATGGCGTCTCCTATGGCGATGATCCCACTGTAGATAGTCGTGGGAATGATTGTCTATCCACTGACATGGTAGCGTTGGCTACCAAGGTGGATACACTATCAAAGTTACTCCAGACCATCTGTACTCGTCTAGTGGTACTATCACTGGGGGCTCCCTCCTCCAACTCCCAAATTTTGATATCTAAGAGAAGAAATCGAAGGAAAACACAGCCCATCAAGGAGGAAACTCATCGGCCTGACAACCTTAAGGCTTGAGCGGCCATGAGTGACAGAGTCCAGATACGATTGGAGGGCCAACTGAGTCATAGGGTGTGGGATGAAAGCTCAGAGTGGCAGAACCCACGCCACTCCCATGATGACCGGAGGTGCCCAGTCCAAGAAGAAGCCTCTTGCAACACCTACCTAAGGAGGGCTCATAGCCACTCGATCTAGCACATCTTTCTAAATCACTTAGACTTGAGGACCTTCCTCAATGCAAAGATGATTGCCTCCTCCCCTTAAGTGGAGGAGAGAATATGGAAGATCGAGCAGCAGCTGATCAGAGGAAGTACTGAAAGACATTCGGCTGACTTGAGAAGGTCACCATTTACGAGGGCGATCCAGATGCAGGCACTCCCTCACAAATTTAAGGTGATGACCCTGAAACCCTATGATCGAAGTTTTGATTCGATAGACCATTTAAATTACTTCCGCACTTTGTTTGGCTTTTAGGGCCTTGATGACGCCGTCATATATTTGAGCATCCCTCTGACTCTCAGGGGAGACACTTGGATTTGATTCAACTACTTGCAGCCGACAATGAAGAAAGATGCCACAAAATTTGTAAAAAAGTGTGAAAGTTGTCAAGTTCGCAGCAACATTCCACACCAACCGCACACGGAGCTGCGAACCCTATAGTCGTCTTGGCTGTCTGCACGGTGGAGACTTAACATTCTAGGCCTATTGCCCGTAGCATCCAGGTAGAGGAAGTTCGTCATCGTCAAAATTGACTATTTTACGAAACAAGTAGAAGTCACCCCGCTGGCAAGGATCACCAAGCAAAACGTCATTGAGTTCGAGCAGTAGAATATTATATGCAGATTTGAGATTTTTGAAGTTATAGTCATCAACAATGCAATCTAATTCCCTGGCAAACACTTCACCAAGTATTGCACGAGTTTAGAAATCTCGCTGATTCATACTTCTGTTGCCATACTCGGGCAAACGGGCTAGTAGAAGTTATGAATCAAACATTGCTACAAAGGTTGAAGACGTAGCTTGAAGACGTAGGGAGCTTCTGGGCCGACGAACTGCCTTTTGTGTTATGGTCCTACAGGATGACACATAGAGAATTGACACGAGAAACACCCTTTAGTTTATGTTTTGGAATTGAAATCGTTATCCCGATAGAGATCAGTCTACCCAACCTCTGAGTCAAAAGTTTTGACCCACTAAGCAACTCATGGCAACTTAGAAAGGATCTCGACTTGTTTAAAGGAGCTCGAGACACAGTAAGGCTACGCATGGCGGCTTACCAGCAATGGATCACTTAGTACTACAATAAGAAGGTGAAGTTACATCAGGTGGGAGACCTAATTTTTCGGAGTATAGAGGCAACCGTCAAAGCCGCCAATAGGAATAAATTATCTCCAAATCTGAAAGGATTTTTCCAAATCTCAATGATTCTCTAAAATGGGGTGTACAAGATAAGCACCCAGAATGAAAAATTAGGCTCAAGGATATGGAATACCGTCCACATCAAGAAATACTATCAGTAAATAGCTGCTATGCATAGGTAAGTCTAGTGCATCTCATGCAAACTGCCTGAATATTGTAAACACGTTTGATTTAATAAAATAATCATTTGCCTCATTTATTGTGTCAATCATTTGGGTTCATGTATGATTGTATCAAATTAAAGACCTAGATTGCCTCTAAATCGGGTAAAATATTTTACATGGGGACCAACCTTCAAAAGAAAAATCTAAACCTCAGTTCTCACAACTAATCAGCCCAAATGAGGTTGAACACAATGGCCCAGGAAACTTGCAGACGAAAGTCGGACCTGCCCAAAAAGCTTCCACTACCAAAATTTACGGTGCTTTTAAATATGCATGCGATAATTTTTTTCAACAGGAACGAGCACCATCGGTCAATAATAGTCAAATACTACGGCATAGAGAGCTTGCAGACTAAAGTCGAACTTGCCCAAAAGAGCCCCCACCACAAATATGACCTTTAGTGGACTAGGGCCCGATACACAAGTGCGACAACTCTCTTTGATAGAGATGAGCACCATTAGTCAAGTGCAGGTGATGATCCAGACTCCACTAAAGCTCGATGACTATGGAAACTAAATAGAGTTGGCCACCCAAAGTCTCTCCCAGTGCTATGACGTTCTTTTATCGGAAAGGGCACATACATACAAAGATAATCAACCAAGCCGAGCGACAATGATGAAAACATTAAGCAAGCAAACAAAACAAGTGTTGAACAAAAATAAGTCAACACAAATTCTAAGACATAAGTGACAAAGATTAAGCCAATCTATCTGATTTATTAAAGAATTTACATGTACAATGAGAAGATTTCATCCAGAAATACAAAACATTGTCTATGTCTATGACTTGAATAGAAGACAATCCTAAGGATGGGAGCCCCTCGGTCAACGTGACATAGACTCCCCTCCTATATCCGGGAAGTCAACCAAATCATATTGGCATTCAGCTCCAACATTCCTCAGATCAAGGAAACTGATAAGAAAGTCCGGAGCCACCAAAGATGTGATTCGCTTGTAGAAATGAATGCCGCCTTGGAATATCTCGTCCATCACATGGGCAACTACGTCCAGGTGGAATCAGGTCCTCAGCTCTCTTCGAGTTGGGCACACTTACTCTGGAGGTCCGCGAGTTGCTACTCAGTCTCTGGAAGTGTGTCCTCAAGCGAGGTGATCTGATCTAGCGCTCAAGAATTTTTCTCCGAGAACTCTCGAGTTCTCGCTTTTGACTTGGAAGCACTCGGTTGAGATAAGTGGCCTACTCCTAACCCTGTAGAGTCTCAGCAATGGCAGTATTCACTTGACATTCCATCTCCTCGAACACAGCAAGATCAACATGCAGTTGGGATAGGTGAGAGATCTCGACGTCCTACTAGTGCATTTCCTTTGCCACCACACAAAGCATTTCCTATGGCTGTTAAGCAAGATAGAATAGTCAGTTAAGAATGACCATGAAAAGTATGAGCAAAGAATAAAGAACTATGTGAAGTAGTACTACAAGGAACGATGGATCTTCCTAATGAGACAAACCCTCCTGACAAGAGGGATTAGGAGAGCCCTCAGCTCCAGATCCATCCTAAGGTAACAAATACCACATATGTCGCGCATGATGGAGGAGAGGCACCTTGAAGCCTAGAGGAACAAACACACATGACGTGTTCAGAAGCTCAAGTGTCAGAGCCTCTAGGCGAGGCACCTCCTCAGCAACAGGTATAGCCTCTAGGTTATCTCTAGATATTTCTTCTACCACTTGACAATCATTGGCTCCCACCTCGGCCAAAGCGGTAGGGGGAGTGGAGGCCAGTTCTTTCGGAAACAAGGCCACAAAGATTCGGACCCCATACTAGGCTACAGTCGCGACATCAATCGATTCGCTTGCCCGTTGAACGAGGGGCCACCTATTCCAGTGGCAAAATTCGCCAGGGGTTCACTGCCCTCAGCCACTCCAGATGACTCACCAAAAGTTGAATCATCTGAAGAAGAAGGAGTGAAACCAAGACTCCGCGATGACTCACAGGCAACCAAGTGAGTCGCCTTTGCATTGGTCTCATCAATAGCCTAGCACTACTCAAAAAATGGTGGGCGACAGAAGGGTCGCCTCGTCCAATGCCTTCTCAAGAGAATCCTAAAGAAGCAGATCTCCCTGCTTCCTTTTGGGATGACGGGACAGTGTGGCAGAGGCATCATCTCCTTCCAGCAGGACCTCCCACTGAACTTCATCAAGCACACTTTGGGAGACTCAGTGGTCGGTGTTTCGTAGGATGGTGGCACTCTTTTCAACGAGCCTCGTCAGTGCCCATGCCATCAATTCCTCATCTCTCGAGGCATCATTGGCATAAACCATGTTGACTCTTTCCTAATTGTTCAAGATTCTCCGGTCGACAGTGGCTGCCATATAAAAGAAGTGGTTCTTCCAACCCTTTATTGAGTTTGGGTTTCCCTTGCTTATTTTTAACTTTGTGCGAGTAGTGAAAGAGATCCAATCAGCTTTTTGGTTGAATTGGAAGATTACCTTCATGGTCTAGGCATCTAGAAAAACCCTTTCTGTGTGAAAGAAGATGCATAGAGAAATAAGATACCGAAAAGTATTGGGATGGAGGCGAGTCACAGGAATTTCCAAAGCCCTCAAAATCTCACACAATTGCTTCATGAACAGATACGAAGGCCAGCTTTCAAATGTTTCTCATAGATCATGATAAACCCCAAACGAGGAGCACAAACCGTATTGTTAATACCGGACACATCGTACTGAATGGTGCTCAAAATATTTTACTTTTTGCACATAAGTTTTACCTCTCTGCTAGTAAGGATGGACGAGATCTCAGCGATGCCCTGAGGAGCCATTTGAGAAACACTAAGAATCAGAAAAAAGGGAAAACCAAGCTAGGGTAGGGAGATTTGAAGAATGAAGAAGTGCAGGCTCAACTACAGGTCAGCGCTTAACTTGCCAAAGCCTTAGCCCTGCAATGGCGTCACTTGAGGGCGTCGAAGAGACATGTCTCCATAATGACCGCGACACATGCCCGCACTGAAGAGTGCTACGGCACGTCAGTTTGCTGGACCAACTTTGCTAACTGACGCTACGCCTCCTTGTGTAGTCTGTTGATAGCTGACAACCCCAACGCCTAGATCGGTGAGTTGGCGGCACAACATAGGTGATGATACCTTGACACGCCCCTTTCTAAGATGACAGATTGACAACATGTGACCTTGAAGGATTTGAGATTGATTCGACTAATTCACATCCCAACCAAGCATTCGGGATAGGTCGTTACAAGTTGGATTGTGAGAAGACTGAGTTGTCAGTACTCAAAGTTATTAGATTGTTAGAAATTACGTAACACAAAAATTAACATTCAAGCGCTTCATCCATTCAAAACAAACAAAAATATTGGAGTCATATAATGAAGACAAATAATGCTCAAAAAGTTTTACTCATTAATTTCTTTTACAATGTACAACAGGTTTACAATAGTGGACATACAATTCAGAAAAAAATAAAAATATAGAGAGCAAGTGACTGGACTATAGTCATCCAACTGACCTTAGGACGGACGATAGCAAAAGGAAAGCTCATCTGCTAGCTATTGCAGCATCGCCCATTAGGTTGCCATACTAGCAGAAAGAGCAGAAAAGCCCTCCTTGCAAGAACAAGATATAGTTCTTTGAATTATTGCACCTTTTCTCACCCAGGAGGCAAACAAAAAAAAGAAAGCACCTCCCCAACAGAGTCTAGAATAGTCCTCCTAAGAGTAGTAGGAGTGTAGGGTCCCCAAGAGTATCAGGAGAAGGAACAACCATCTCCCAGTCGGGACTGAGATGCCTCCTCCTCATAGCTATATGAGAGAGGACTACCTAACATTAGCTGGAGAAGAGGAAACTGCCCACCAAAACCCTGATCCCACTTGGTACAACCTAAGGCTAGTTTGGGTCGGGTGTAAAAGAGAAAAACCAAGGTGGATTCTCATATTAAAGAGGATAATCAATGCAGATTTCAAATGCATTCTCAAGCATCAACTTCGAACATTGGAAAAGAGCTTCCTCTGATTCTAATTTATGGCTGCGTAGGCTCCATGTTAGTTCTGAATATGCCTTCTCTTTAGCAAATGGGTAGTGCTTTGTGAAGTAAGGCACAAAAAGCCCGTCTATGTATAGTCGGAGAAGGAGATTAGCCAACATTAAATCGAGAAGGTTGCGCTGACTGAAGAAAATCACCGGTGGCAGGGAATCTAGTCAAATCATGCCAAATGGAGCAAAAGTTGTAAAACGCCGGCGGAAGGAACACGTGAAAAGATCTGCAGCCAGCATCCCATTATAACATGTCGGGGGTTAAAAATTCAAACCTTTCGACATGAAGGGCTAGCGTTGGATTTGATAATCAATGGGCCGGCCTAGAACCCAACCAGTAGGGGAAGAAGAGCCTAGGAAGCAATAGCCCAACAAGAGCTCCTCCTAGCCCAGAATCTAGAAAGCACAGTAGAAGGCCCAAACAGCTCCACCCGAATCGACCTAGCGGCATACGGGCTATAAGAGTTAATCAACGGTCCAACTCAACCCATTCCAACTCAGTAGATAAATCCAAATGACCACTATCATCATATGATCCTTCACGATTGGAGTAGAAATTACAGGCGGCAGCCACCAACCTATTGCCCT
>JAOVVI020005082.1:0-11851 GCA_028571085.2 Nepenthes alata
CGGGAGCAAAAATCGGCAGGCATTCTCCCCTGGTCTCAGAACCTCATTCTGCTGCTTATTATTATAATAATTATTATTAACAATATTATTATTATGTTATTATGATTATATTATATTATTACTATTAACAATATTATTATTTTATTATTATAATTATATTATTTTTATTATATATTTTTTTTATTATTGTTATTTTATTTATTATTATTATATTTATTAATTTATAATAATGTCCAGTAAAAAATTAAAACAGATACAACTAGATGGTAAAAATGAGGAACCAATACACGAATCATATCGTCATCGTTAAAACTAATAACGCCAGTCCTAACCCCTACCCTTAACTTTTTGTTGCTTAATGTGATCTTGGGATGATCTCGGGCATCGCTTTTGGCCAGTCTAGCCGCCACTATGTTGACCATACCGGTGGCAACATAGTTTCTCGGCTTCTCTTTGGCGTTGTCATCTATGCCGCAGGAGCCTATCCTGGGCTTCTCAAGAACCGTGTCAGGTACCATCGGCATATCAGGTCTTCGATCTCCTTCTGCAAGGTTTAACAATCCTCCGTGCTATGACCTAAAAACTGATGGAAGTGGCAGTACTTAGTTTGGCCTTCGGTCTCTCGGTTCTTCGACGCCTTAAGTCACTTCAGAAACGTTTTATCCCGAATCTGTATCAAGTTGTTCGGGTGGGTATCATTTAAGGGTGACAGGGTCAGGGGCTTGTATTCCCTTCGGACACCCTGCTTGGAGCTTTGTTGACTCTGGGACTGTCAGGAGCGACTGTTGTCTCTGTTTCTCTTCTTCTCCTTGGTTAGACCTTCGGGTTGTCGGTTCATGCGCTCATGACACTTTTTCTTGTTGGCCTCCTTGGCTACTATTTAGGCTCAAGCGATGGCCTCTACTTACCAGAAGGTTTGGGGGAGCTAATGCACCAAGTGCTTGAAAAACTCCCCAACCCCCAATATGGCGATGAAGGCACTTAACTTCATCTCGTTGGAGGGTTGACAAATCTGGCAGGCCTCCGTGATTAATCGGTTCATTAAGCGCTTCAGGCTCTCATCAAGCTTCTGCCGAAGGCAATTGAGGTGACAATGCTGCTTCTACTCCCTCTAACATAGAAAACCGTCAGTGAGCTTGTCGAATGATCAGATGCTGTTTGGTTGGAGGTCGTGGAATCAGAGTCTGGTGTCTCCTTTGAGAGTTAGGGGGAAGTATTGGCATATAGTGGCCTTGTTCACCCTGTAACCCAGATGGTCAGCAACGTCCGAAAGTAGCCCAAATGGTCCATCAAGAATGTACTTCGTCGTATGCGTCCAGCGTCGACATCTTGAATTTGAGGGGGAGCGGCTGCTTTCGAATGTCCATGGTGAACGACAACCTTCTCAGGTCTAGGGACTGTCAGCCAGTCTCCCCTTGAACACGTGCTGCCATATTTTCTCTACTTTCTTCTCCATCCAATGGGAGGACACATTTTGCTTACCATTGAGGAAGTTCCTGAACTCTGAGTTCTCCATGGGGTGCCCAGGTTGTGGAGATTGCTAGCGTGCGTAGGCCACGTGCTGCATGTGCCCTCCCCTCGGTTACAAGCCTCCGATCACTACGGGAGTTGTAGGGATTTCGCCACTCCGGACTTTCCTCCGGTGCTTCCCTACTTGGGAGGCTCCATGATGGTGTTTCAGCCCTGCTGCTTGAGGTCACCTGGGGCCCAGAATCGTCAAGCCTTGCTGTCCTTGTTGCTGGGAGCCTCGGCCCATGGCCCCTTCTTCTGGAGGTCGAAGCCTGAGGACCAAAGGGAGGGGCTCCCGGCCACTTTGTATCGGTCCAAGTGCACAGCATTTGGAGCATCTGCTTCATGTCTCATACGTCAGTGGCCAGCTTGTGCACATCAAGCTTGGATTACTCACCTGCATGGCTACCCACCAAAGGGTCATCACTATGGGCTACTGTGTCCCTCACCGGCACACTAACTTATGCTCGGGTATTGAGCATTTTTTACTATGAGTGCAAACGTGATGATAGGTGGTTATACTTTCTCGTCATTTGCGACAGGTGTCCTGCTTGGGTTCGCCACCTACTGGACATTGACGATGGCCATCGGTGTAAGGTATCGTCTTGTTGTAGAGATGTGGCGGTCGTCGAGCATGGCGAACATGAGCCTAGCTACAGTTTGCTGGGCCACTGCTTGTTAGTGGGCACAGCATCTTGCCAAAGTCGAGCTCTTCTATTATTGACTGGCATTCTCTCAGCCGACATCTCTACACTATGAATCTACCGCCACTGAGGAGGAAGGCACACAAGAGCTATGATTGGGCGCGCAACAGGCGCTGTTGGATGGGCTTGGGTACGCCCCGGTCAGCCAAGGGTCAACCTCGCAGTGCTGGGCTTGGTACGTGGCTCTTTGGGCCTTGCCGTTTAATTGGGCTCCTTTGCCAGTTGGGCCCCCTTCTTTTACACACACGTTTATAAAGTCGAATTATACACGACTCATTAACATCATCATCTTCTCATACGCACCCAAGCGTACATAAATACAATTAAATCATTAACAACATTTCATATTTGTAGACTCAATCTGGCACACCTTAAAATAAACCAAACAATGAACAATAATTTTTCATCACTAAAACCGAATTGCCATCTCAAACAGAGCATAACACTTGATTCATCATCTACGTCCGATTTCCATCAAAATAAATCAAAATTTTTGATCTCCCAATATGGCAAACAATAATTTTAACACGTTAATCCATAAATTTTCGTCTCCTAATTTAACATGAATTCTTCAAAATTTTCGTTTCTTTTAAAAACAAAAGTGAAGCCCTGTTTTCGCAATTCTCACCTCCAAAAATCAAGACATGTAAAACGTCAATAAAAAAGGAAGAAGGGATTCACTTGCTAGAGAAGGTCGCAAATTACTTGCCCAATTTTTCTCCCTTTTTGGTGACAAACGACGACAGTAATAACGATGACGGCGGCGACAGCAGTGTGCTCCCTAAAACCCTTTCTCTCTCTCTACAATTTTGCCAAGTAATGATGAAAAAGAAGGAGACGAAGGCGAAGCTTTAAGGAAAATGAGATATGCTAAAGAGAGAAAATGAGGCTAGCGACCGAGAGGAAGAAAGGCTACAGAAGAGGAAATCACAGGAGCAAAAATCAGAATGAGGCTGGCGACCGAAAGAAAGAAGTGCTAAAGGGGAAATCTCAGGAGCAAAAATCGGCAAGCGGTTTGTCCCGCTCTCTAGAACTTTGTTTTGCTACTTATTATTATTATTATTATTATTTTATAATAATTATTATATTATTGTTATGTTCATGACTAATATTTATTATTATTAACAAGAAATATAGAATGAAAGAATTTAATTTAATACTATCTCACTAATAAGACTTTAACACCGTATCAAGAAACAAACAAATTAAAAAATTAGACATCTGAGGGCCGCGTTTTAGTGTTGGGAGGTGCTGATTGAAGAACGATGGTGATGGTTAGAGGCACCACTCGCTTGAGCCGTCGAGAATAGGTTAGTGATCATCAATGGTTGATGTGGAATTCAGCGTGGTCGAGGGCATTTGAACTAGAAGCCGTATCATCTTCGAGTGTAACACATCCATCGATGGGTAATGGTGGCCATAAGTGAATAGTAGACGGGTTGAATGGATCCAAGAGAAAAAAAAAGGCTCATAAAATGAAGATTATTTACTGATAAAAGTTACTTCGTTGATAACCTCCATTGGAGCTTAACGGCTTTTAAACCCAATCAAGACAGAAGCATTCAATCACCCTAAGGAACTAAATAGCCAAACCAGTGGAGTCTTGTACACTCCCCTAGTCAAGTTCCCATCCCAATGCTGAAATTATCAGAATATTTTATTTTTTGAAAATTTGTAAGTATCGTAATTTGGTTTTAAAATCAACCCAAAAAAAATTTTTTTTGTTTTAACAACTAAAATTTGGACACAAAATTGCATCAAATACTATTTAACTGTCCAAAAATATTTAATAATTAAATAACAGGATCTATAAGTTACATTCGAAAGTGGCTAAACAACAGCAATGAAATGATATCAAGCCATTTATAAGAAAAAGTATTTCAATTGAAAATCAGTGCATCATAATTAACTTCTAAAAAATTGTAATCAAATTTAAGTACCATCATTATAAACAATATTATTAATCGGATACAAGATAGATCAAAGATTTTTTATGACCAACAACTAAAGTTATAATTTAGTTTCAATCAAAATATTAAAACATCTAAACAGTTCTCTAACAACCTAAAATTTACTTTCCAATAGCCTTTTCTAGTATCCTAAATCTCATACAAGTTAGTTTGATTTGTAATACCTCATATTTTAACTATGAATTATGATATTATTAAAATAATTTTTGGTCAATTTAAAAAATATTATATGATAAAATTTTAAAAAACTAAGATTCAAGGAGTCAGGTCCAGCACTTGAAGAATATCTAAATTAAATTCAACCGACAACTATATTCGTGACTTCAGAGAGGCATTCAAAATACTCCAGACACATCAGATGAAATTAAATTCAACAAAATGCACATTCAGAGTATCTTCTAAAAAGTTTTTGGACTTTAACGTCTTTTAATAGGGAATCGAAATGAACCCCAAGAAAATAAAAGTTATCATAGATATGAACTCGTCTCAAATTGTAAAGAAAATTCAGAGGCTTACTAGAAGACTCCCAGCACTTTCTCGATTTTGGCAAAGTCAACAGAAAAGTACATTTTCTTATTCAAGGCCTTGAGGGGAACAAAGGCAAGCACTTTCCAGTGGATGGCCAACCATCAAGAAGTCATCTAAGAGTTGAAAGAGTACCTCGTCAACCCCCTCTCTTTTTTTCACCACAAGTAGGTGAAGAGTTATATTTGTGCCTTATGATTCGGGATACATCTCTAAGTTCAGTCCTAATCAAGAGCAGCCTGTGGTACAATGACTGACGACTGGTCTACTACATCGTAAAGTCCTAATAGATTTGAGACCCGTTACTCGCACCCTAAAAAGACTGCACTAGTGCTCATCTATCCCGTCCAAAAACTATGGCCGTACTTCCAAGTGCACAAAATTGTCGTCTTGACGGGCCAGTCACTAAAAGTGATCCAGCAGAGACCTGATACATTTGAACAACTAGTCAAATTGGCAATCGAGTTCGGTGAATTCAACGTGAAATTTCAACTGCGACTGGCCATAAAAGCCAAGACCCTTACGAATTTTATAGTCAAATGACAAGCCTTATTCATGATGCCATCCATTCAAACAAAGATGTCGATCAACAAGGAGAAGCTATGATATGAATACTATATGTGGACGGATGATCGACTCAATCAGAAAGTGAAGTAGGTGTGGTTCTGAGCACTCCAAATGGGTCGAAGATGAAATATTCAATGACTCCAAGATTTCCTACCATCAATAATGACATTGAATACAATGAGCTATTGGTTGAACTTAAGTTGGTAAAGGAATGATTAGAAAAGAATCTAACAGTCTACAATGACATAGAGCTAATCGTGAACCAAAGCCTCAAGAATTTTGAGGTGTCTAACCCTTTACTTGCAAGGTACCTCATTAGAATGAAAGGTTTGACTCAGGCATTCGAAAATGTTAAGATAATCGACATAGCATGGGAGGACAACTGAAAAGCAAATTAGCTAGCAAAGGCGGCAGCACCGGTAATCTCGAGCAATTCGCTTGAGACATGCGAGAAACTCTTGCCTCCCCGAGCTAGAGGTGCCAGAGTAAGAGGTACTACATGTCTTGATCGATGAGAACTAGATGACCCTATATAGAAGGTACGTCACTAATGACTTTCTACCAAAAATCCTCAGAAAGCCAAGCGTATAAAAATAATAGTAGGGTGGTACACCATCATTGAAGAAAAACTATACCAATAAGGGTGCTCCACCCCTTACATGCAATGTCTCTCACCAGAAGAAGCTAGCTACGTGTTGAGTGAGGTACAACTCAAAATTTGTGGGTCACACATCAGATGTAAAATACTGGCATTCAAAGTCATGCAATAAGCTACTATTGGTCAAGGATGAAATGGGATACTGCAGTGTTCATGAAAAAATATGAAAACTATCAAATTCACGGTACCATTCACATAGTGAGAGTCCGACATACCTGGCCCATTACCCATTACTTCCTGCTAAATGAAGTTTGTCATAGTCGTTATTAACCACTTCACTAAATGGGTAGAAGCTACCCCGTTGGCATAGATAATCGAGCAGAACGTAATAGAGTTTGTTCAATAGAGTATCATGTGCAGATTTGGAATTTCCGATACCATAGTGACCAACAACGGAATCTAATTTATTAGCAAGCGTTTCACAAAATATTACACAAGTTTAAGAATAAGATTGGTTCACACTTTCGTTGCTTATCCACAAGTGAGCAGATAAGTTGAAATAATGAGCCAAATGCTGTTATGTGGGCTAGAAGGCGTCGAGAGCTTTTAAGTGGACGAACTTCATTTAGTGCTGTGGTCATACAGGATATCGTCCACGAACTTACCCGCGAAACACCCTATAGTTTATGTTTTGGGACTAAAGCAATCATCTCGATAGAGATTGGGTTGACCATCGTCAGAGTTGAGGCTTTCAACCCATTCAACAACTTACAACAACTCAGAGAGTATTTTGACTTGCTCGAATAAGCTCGAGATGCAGTTAGATTACACACAGCGACTTATTAGTAATGGATAACTCAATAATACAACAAAAAAGTAAAAGCATATCAGTTTAAGGAGAGGGACCTACTTCTTTGGAGTATAGAGTTAACAGGCAAGAACTTCAATAGTAACAAACTCTTTTTGAATTAGGAGGGGTCATTTTTTGTCTCAATAATTCCCCAAAACAGTGCGTAAAAATTACGCAATCAGAATGGTAAATTGGTCTTGAGGACTTGGTATGCTAACAGCTTGGTTTCAACTCCTCAATAACGTATGCATATAATACAACTTTACAACTATTTTGCGGATGATTTGAACTTTAAAAGAGTTATGAACTAAAGAACACATATTTATAAATATTTTTATTATGATATTTATGAATTAAATAAATACAATAAGGAAATAAAGAAAAGGAAAACAACTTAAGGGTGAGTAAATTAGCACGTAAGGGGGTTGAAACGTGGATCACCTACAACATTGATGTTAGCAGTTAGATGGACATTAATCTTATGATTGCTATTTAATATTTTAAGATAACAAGTATAAAAGTAATTTTGTTTAATTTCTTTTAAAATACTGAAATATCTAAATACTAATATTATAAAAAATAAAAACAAAAATGTCCTATTTTTATATTTTTTTAAAACATTTTTTAAAATTGATTTTCATCAATCCAACGAATTTAAAGGAAAAGGCTAAGACTGTGGCACCTCATGCAACATAGTCCCACATTACCTATAAATGAGGATGTAAACGAGACGAATTAAGCTAATTTATGCATTAAATTAAGTAGGTTTGGATCAGTCATATTTTAACTGTGATAAAGTAGTCAAGCCTTAAAATTTATTTTTTCTTGTTAATTTAATTATTTATGAAGAATAGTTTTGCCGTGGTACAATTATTATCATTTAATCTTAAAGTCATGATTTTAAATATTAAAATCATATTTTCTGTAGTTTAGACTAAAACCTTTTATATAATAGATTTAACATAATCCGGTCATTTTTAAAATAAATTTTCAGTGACATTCTCACTTTTTTTTTCCCTTGCTTTTTCTCTCTATGAGATGAAAGGTTTGCTTTTTTAAATTCGATAAGACAACTCTTTGGATTTCTCAACTCAAACTGTTGAAACCCCGTCAGTCGGACGCCGTTTTCTTCTACTGTTAGTCTTAAATTTTGCATGGAATCAATCAAAATTCTCAGAAAAAGATACTATAATTAATGATGCTTCGTGATTTTCTTTCTATCGTCACACATGGCCTGTCACGAAGATTCATGCTCCACCATACCACGCCGGAGTGGCTTTCCAAGATTTTAAACCTTTTTCCATTATTAATTTGCAATTCCTATGAATATTATATACCAAGTTATAAGTTAGGAACCAAGAACCCTACTAAGTATTTGGCTAGATTTGACATGATTAATAAAATATTCAGAAATCTTTAACTATTTTGCCTTTTGGATTCTATAATTTTTTTCCTATAACTTGTTTTTACTCTTCTGTTTTTTTATGATTAGAAGAACATATATACCCATGAATCCAACCAAGACAAAAATGGTGTATCTTTGGTCTCCACATTTATAATCACTTATCCTCTTCTTCTTAGCTACCTCTACCTCTCATGTAGTTTTTCTCCAAAGTATTACATGATTTTTATATTTTTAGAGGAAATATTAATTTATTTCACAGTTCAAGTGTACCTGTTTAATATCTATGGTAGATTAACTTATATATTCTTCTTCTCCAAAATGTTCTTCTTCTTTTGATCTAGACATATATATTTCAAATGGGCATGCTTCAAAATAGCACACCATTGTTGCCTTTGAAGGGAAAGTATTGGTTCTAACATGGTCCTTGGCATACTATTAACCCGTACTTTTATTTCAATGGAATCTAAACTAATAATTTAGAAGATTTAAATCATTTATGGATAGTTAGTATGATCATATTATTTATTATTTCATATTGTGGAATTAAATACCAATGTTACCAAAATAAATATTTAATATTTTTTTCTTATAAAATTTAGAATATATTTCTCTTCTTTTACTATAATCTCTCTATCGTAATGGGATTTTATAGAATTTATGTATACATGATTTTTGTTTAGTTTTATGAAAACCTTATTAAGTTCAAAATCAATATGAAATTAACAAAACTTACTTTAATTTAAATTTAAAAGTTACCCTCATAATTATTTTAATAAATTATTAAATATACAACTATATCATATAAGATAATTATAATAGTCAAATATCGTAGATATATAAGTTATATTATAGTTAATGGCTAAATTTTTGTTCATGATGGTCTGTTTTCATTTCGCTATATTTGGCTGATCTTTGCCGTCTAGCCAGCGTGGACGGCGTATTAAAAGGAAGGAGAATGAAATTTGACGATGCAATCGTACAGCTAAGGAATTTTGTTTGTGAAGATGAAGAAACTCTTAAAATGGCGATTGCTAGAAGGGTTTCCAGAGGATAGGGCAAGGAATGAAGATCAAAAAATAACAAATGAGGTAAAGAAAGAAGAGTCAGAGGGCTTCTATGCCGTAGAGTCCCTAACATGAATGATTTTGTAGCTTGTGTTCACAACTATGACCCATAGTATCACCCTCCAAAGAATAACAACCAAAACATAGGGCAACAAAATAAGCTTTGAAATGACTTCTCTCTTCAGTCAATTTGCATCTTCCATTTCTAAATCAAAAACCATAATCAAGGGTTCTCAAAACCCTTATCTTGCATCAAAAAAAGATATACATACTAGGTATGGTTCTTAGTAAATATGTCTTATAAAAGGACAATATTTTATTAAATATTGCATATCGTATCAAGCAAACAAAATTATAACCAACTAGTATCTGAGATTAAAACCTATGCACCCTCCTCTTTTAATTTCTTGATTTGCTTTGTGATAATGACCACTAAGGATTGATATGCAAACTACCTTAAGCACAATACTTTTGAATATGCCAACTGGACTTTTATCTTGAGATGAATGGTTTGAGTTCTCATTTTGCATTTTTGGGGTTTTTCTCATGTGCTTTTTGCTTAGTTGTGAAAAGATTTGTCAAGGCATCAAATTCTTGACCCAAGATTCAAAATAAAAGTATATTATAATCTAAATTTAATTTAAAATTTATAAATAAATATTTAATTAACTGACTTAATTTTAAGCTAAAAGTCGTGATATCATTATGCAACATTACCATTAAACATCTGATAATGTATGAAAATTTCAACACGGAATTCAAAGGTTACACCCAAAAGGGGTTTTAAGTAATCATGTGTAAAATAACTAAAATCTACAAGTAAATTTAAACATTTCAAACTTAAAAATAAAAATATTCAAATTATATCTAAATGTAAATTCGCAACCCTCCGGCATAATATAGATAATCTCAAAACCGAATTAATAAATTCTTAATCAAATAATCAAAATATAACCAATTTTTTTCTAGAAATTGTTTCTTTTGAAAAATCTTTTTGATATTTAAAATTTCTATAAATACAATTAAACCTGCCAATAGGAAAGATTAGCAAAAAGGTAGTAAAAATAAGTCTATCACTCAATAAAATATATATTTTATATACGCAAATATAGTGAATAAGCAAATAAAAGGCCACATTCAATATCAAAAATAAAAATACCAATAATATAAAAAATGTAATAAAAAATGCAAAATTCATGTACAAATATAAGAACATAATACATGTACAAATTATGCAAATATATAAGAATATAAAACATAAGAACTTTGTTCAGAACATATATGAACCAATGAATGATAATAACTTCACCAAAAGAAGTAGAATATTAAAATTTATGATATAATTATTTTTATATAGTTAAAAGTCATACACCATAATTCATGATCTGTGGGTAAGCTGACTATATATTATTTTATATAGTTCGGGTTAAATACTATTTTTTTAACTTATAGATATTAAGTTCTGTTGCGTCTCGGATCTGGGAGTCAAATGCAACACAAGTGTTTTGGAGTGCAGGGTATTGAGAATGAGAGATTAAAATCGTATTTTTTACGTAGAAAGCCTCCTCTTGAATGAGGAAGAAAAATCACGAGGCTCTGGGCCTATGAAAATGCTTCACTATCCTTCAAAGTTTTACAAAGTACAAGTTTTGGGAATTCCTTCCTTGTCTCTTGTTTGTGTTTCTCTCATTTAAAACTTTCTCATTGGGAAGCTTTGTCACTTTTTGTTCCTTCTTGTTCTGAAGAGAGGAAAAAGGGGCCAAGAGAGTCCCGAGGCAAGAGCCTCTACTAGGTATTTATAGGAGAAATTGTGTCGTTGGGGAGAGGACATGTGACAGTTGGCATGTGGCCGAGAGGCTGTCCACTGTCCTATTGGTCACGCCAAGAGCATGAGGGAGTCATCTACCTGCCCTGCTGTCCATGTCAGGAATGATGGCGTGTACAGGAAAGCACGGTGTTGGCGCCGCTGGCACCGCTGGTAGGGCCTGAGCATGTCAGGTGTGTAGACTCTAGGCGTCAGTCTTTATTTGATTAGGCGTACTCTGTGGAGACGGCATCATGCAGTGGCTGCAGGTTCTTTGGAAATCGGCGAAGTCGCTTAGTTGATACTTTTAGCAATGTATGAGTTGGTCCTCGTCCTTGTGTGGCATGCCTCGTCCCTTTGTGAGTTCGCGGACCCATTCGAGGGAGGTAACTCTCGGGCGTCAACTGCCTTTTGGAAGGACTTGAAGGATCTTTGATTCCGTGTGAAGGGTCTTCGGGTATTTTCTTGACTTCTCGGACTAATCTGAGACCTAATGAAACTTTTGAGATTCTCGGGCTTCTTCTTCTGGTCATCGTACCTGAGGGCTAAGGTTCTCGGACGTTTCTCTGGCGTCCTGGATGCCGTCAGCTATTTGTGATGTCCTCAAGCCCCTATTGATCAAAGTAACCTCTCGGACCTTTGCTGTAGCTTTGGCTTTTGGGACGCTAGCCAGTGTTCTCGGGCTTGTTAGGCCAGTCTTGCGTAAGGGGCTAGCCTGGATTTTGGGCCTCTTGGGCCATCCAATCCTCTTGGTCAGTGGACACATCTCTGGGCTTTTCACTTGGGCCCTTCCCATGGGTCGTGTTTTATGAGCCCCTATACTGGGACCCAACATAGCCCCCCATGCCAAATGGT
>JAOVVI020005083.1:0-16888 GCA_028571085.2 Nepenthes alata
TGTACTGTTCTGACTGATTGGTTACCGAGAAGTTGATAGTTACCCTGTATGATGATTATTTTATAGAGATTTATTCAGCCAGTTACGTGTTTACTTTTTGGGTTGAAATTGTTGAGCCGTTAGGTCAAAACCAGTATGAGCTATTGTGTGGGGCCTATTTGAGTACATCCTAGGTTTCCTATTATATTAAACTCTATTGGACATTTACTTTATTCGTGGACATTTTTTCTAGTCTGGATTTATCAAACCTATCAAAATATATTATTAATTAAATTAAAATTTTTTAATAATTTTACTATTTATTTTTATTAATCACTGTTACTCTCTTATCTTTTTAGATTTGGTCAAATTTGATCATTTTTTATAAAATAATAAGAAGTTTTCAATTTACTCTATTAAAAAGTATAATAATAATAATTTTTTACTGCAATGAGAAAAAAATAGATATATAGACCACCACAATGCTTTATTTTAATCAAACAATGTGATTTTCCCATTTTTAAAATAGGTATTTATATAATATAATAAATCTAAATTGATATTGGTAAAAAAACAAAGTTTATAAATCATATTTATACAAAAAATTTATACCGTAAAAATAAAGTAAATAAATAATATTTTTTATTTTATTTTTTATAAATATCATTTTAAATTTAATAAAGTAGATGAGTATAAGTTTAATATTTTAAAATATCATATAAAATGTTATGGATTGCTTTTATAATTTTAATTTCCAAATTAATGATTTTTTTCATTGGAGTTACTTTTTTCTCATTTCTTCACTTCTTCACTAATTTTATTTATAATTATTTAATATTATTTATTTTTTAAATAGACAGTTATATTTTAATCAAATTTTTTTTATTTTAACATAAAACAGGCAGCAGTCTCAAGATAAAAAGAAAAGCAAAAGGATTTTCTAAAATAAAAAAAAAAACCACAAAGAATAAAAAAATACTTCAACATTAACAAAATAAAAATGGAAATTATATATATCTATATATTACATAAAAATAAAATAATAATAATAATAAATATTATATTGTGATGAAAATTACTATTATTAATAACAACAAATAATTCTAACACTTTCCTTATTCAAACCCGATTATTATTTATCAGTACATATCAAGCTCTGAGACAAATCCCAAGAGCACCACAGGATAACGAAAGACTAGCAGCTCTGTCAGGCAGGCATCAAGGTTTACCCTTAATTTTAAGGTCTTTACAGTAAGAAATCTCTAGGATCGGTGACATATCCCGTCAAAGCCGAGGCTGCCGCTGTGTATGGTGAAGCTAGATATATCTGACCCTCTTTGTGCCCCATTCGTCCCGGGAAGTTCCGGTTTGTCGTAGACACACAGACCTGAGAAGATTGAAACCCGATGGGTTATGATACAAAGAGATGACAAAATTCAAGTTATTTCCATTGATCCTATTCAAAACATGAATCTTGTAAATGCCAGTATTTAAATCTATTTCGATTGTGGCTATATCGGTATCAAATAACCAGATAATACAAAATTAGTATCGAATATATTAAAAAATAATAAAATTTTGAGATTCGTAAAATAAAAATATCGTTTGATATATCATAGATACAGTAACATATCATAACTTTTCATGACAGTCTTTAAAAATGTCGGTGTCAACGGCCTGAGAATGTCAATTCTCTGGTTTTCAATGAAAAAAGACTTCAATTGAGGGCAGAAGGAGAGAAAAGGGTAGGCACAAAGCTATAGATCAAATTGATTAAAAACGTACACATAGCAATAGAAATTGTGGAGGACTGACTTTTATGGAGCAAAAATCAACTGTGACAGGCTATAAGATTTCTCTAAATTAAGGCTGGCCTTTCTCAACTTGAGGAATCAAAAGTTCCATCTATGAGTCACGAGCACTATAAGTTTAACCCCTTAATAAGCCCCACATCAGTTACCTTAATGTCCCCGACATCAATTAAGTAATTAGCAACATACCAGTCGAGGCACTAGCACTTGCCCAATTAGTAAGCTCTATTTAAGTAAATATCGAATGATATGATACATATCAGCTGAATTGTATCGGTATCGGGCCTCCCAATGTCAAAATTTTCTGATACAGTGATAATATCGTGATAGGTTTCTTTATCGGCTAACATGACCAATATATCAGCCAATATTCAAAATATCGTCCCATACGGCCCAGTCTATTTGTGATTTTTTAAAAACTTTTTATCATACGATATATCAAATACTGATATGATCACAAGCAATACCGGTACCGATATTTTCATCCATGGAACTAAGTTTTCTTGCCTTTCTCGATGCTTGCATACATCAAGTGTAATCTAGTACATCGACACACGGAGCACTCTTGCTCCACAGCATCACTAGGAACTCATTGGCCCACTGTGCATGCTGCTCGTGTCCGGAGTCTGCAGTCCCCTACCCGATCTCTCTAACCCTTTGTCCAATAGTGCTTCCGACACTAATAAAGGCAACTCTTGGTAATACATCATGATCATCCCAGTGTGATAACATGTGGCAACCCTTATGACCCAACAAGTAACATACTTGGAAACGTTGATCTCAATCCAATGTGGCCGAGTGTTATCTCATCACATACCTACTGTGTCACGAGTGTTTGGCCAACTCAGGGCAACCAGCATGGCTCTCGCCGTATAAGGCTATCCCCTTGATTATATACAGTATCCATTCCCGAATATGTACTAAGGGTATCATAGAATGGCATAGGCGAATAGAGCCTTTGCACATTTTTGTTAATTCATTGGTAGAACTATTCACTCAATCACAAACAATTTTGGAACACTTCTAATAGAGGGACAAGTAGTTAATTCTTATTAGCTATTAGAGCAGATAGGAACAACTATTTCATCACGTACTTTTTATTTTCCAATGGATTTCCATCTTTCTTTAATGGAAATTATTTGATGTAGTAAATACTAGGCTCTATTTGTTTGCTGTTAAGAATTCTTGTTTTGACAATTCATACTATTTATATATAGTTATTTTGGCAAATCTTTTTGTCCAGAACCTGAGGCCAATCAATCAAATATTGATTAATATGTGATTGATCAGACACTAAAAGTATCTAGCCCAACTATTTGCACTAGACAATTGTCAAAAGCCTCAAGCCCCGTGGATATCCGAGGTTTTCCTCATGACCTGCCTGTCTCCAATCATAGGATAGCTCCCTCGGTGATACCTAATGCCCGATGTACAACAAACACCCTAACGGTTGTGAGAAGTTTAATATCATGGTCCCCCTTAAGAGACTCCTCTGCAATTCCTCGTTTACACCTAGGACTCACTTTGTTCGTCTTGGAGCTCGGAAAAATGCCGTTAACCTAGGCAAACTCATTACCCTAACTGGTGGTGTCGTCACACCATGCTAACAATATTGACATCCATGTCAACATCCCACAACAGTCACCTAGGATACCACTGTGCCAAGCCCGTATCTACCAAGTCATAAGCAAGGGTGTTGCCATGCTCAAAGTGCCACAGCACCTCAGGTGCTTCTCTTATCCCTTGGATGAGGGAAATCTCATAAATGATATTTAAACTTTAAAAATAGTCCTCGAAATAGGTTTTATCTTCTTTTTTTTTCCCATGTTTGGGTTCTACGTTCAATGGATATTAATATTTTTTTTTAAAAAAAAATCTTTAAAATTAGCCCCCTGTGGCCACCTCATGGTGCTTGTCTAAAGACTCATGGCAAGTGTTACTTGCCTAGTGTCATGGCTTGTCAACACCTTGACACCTGAGCCATGACACAAATGAACAAGAATGAAAACCACGTAACTCAGGATACTCTATTAAGACTGTAAGGTTTTAAGCTGAGACACAGAGAATGCATAATCGCCAAAATCTAATTTCCTTACTGATAAGTTTGATATAGCTTCATGCTTGCACTTAGACTGCTAGCAAGTTTTGTCAGTAAAGGAGCAGTAGTATTTACATAATCATCCATAGGAAAGGAAGGGAAAGGGAAAAGAGTTTTTTTTTTTTTTTTGAACTTGCCTTTGGTTCATTCAGCCGGGCATATGTGTCTCTTGGCCCACCCAAGCAAGCACCGCAACTTGGACTTGCCGGCGTATCGCAACCAGCTTCTTCAAATATCTGGGAGCAAGTCTTGCCACCCGATCCGGGCACTGGGAGACTATATATGTCCATCCATACCTGAAAACTTAAAACCATTTCATGATTACCCATCACTGGTTTGTAAAGCTTGCCTTCATGATTAATATTGGGTGTCAATTCACATAAAGCCCATAAAATGAAATATTCGGTTGATTGATATATATCATCATCTTGGGCATCCCATATTGCAACAAAATCACAATATGTTGCCATATCCAAAGTATCAGCCAATATACTCGATATTTTTCGATATGTAGGCAGATATTTGTGAATCTATTTGTTTTGATTCACAAAAAAGAAATTGCATTTGGTACATCTGTTACCGACATGTATAATTCAACATGGTCAGTATTGATACCGAAGTAGTTGATACAAATACATATTTTTTATCCATGGAATAAATCGATAACCTAATCTATAGCATTCCGTAATATCGATGGAACATTGCACACCTTCTGGGTGGCAGGGACAAGGAATGTGGGAACTTTGACCTTTTTGCCCTGCACACATAGAGCCATGAATCTCAGAAAAAAAGTAATAATAAAAACAAGAAGGATAAGCCACTATAGTTGCATGAGTATTATTTCCCATCAAATTCATTTTATATCATTATGATATGTATTGGCCACGGGAGGATTGCACAACACAACAGAACATAAGACTTCACAGCTGCAAGACAATACAAAGCTCTTGAAAGGAGATTTTGAAAGAGAAATACAAAGCTCTTGAAAAGAGAGGGTTTCATCAAATATTTTAAGTCATGTTTTAAGGTTTGACCAAACCCCAGAGCATTTGCAGGTATCTTTATAGATATCATCCGAAAAACATGTAATGAAACAAAGAACAACATAACTAGGTCTCCAAGATAAAATAATTAGATTAGAGGTAGACTTCTTTCTATCAATTGAATGCATGGAATGAAATATCGGCACATATATATATATATAATTTCATCCATGATTGAAGAATAGGAAAATGTTGACCTAAAGCATAATAAGCATTCATGCAGACTGTATAGTTGCTTGGACAAGCTGAAACTTTTCTTAATGTTAAACCAGAGGTTTTCTACAAGTAAAGGAAATAGTTCCCAATCTTCAGCTTCTTGGAAGCTGTTTTGAGAAACTCCCAATGTTTTTTTTTTCCAGCTTTATTCTCTTTGAAAACTTATTTTCATTTTACTAGGAAAAGTTGAAATAAGTCAGCAATCCTAGAGAAGAAGTTGATGTAAGTATCCAAAGAGAAGCCTTTATATAGTGTTTTTCAAAAGCCAAAAGTTGATTTCAGCAGAAGCCCTCATTCAGATTGGCTTCTGCATTCAAAGAAGCTACTCTACGTCAAACAAGTAGCAAGGAACCATTGGAACGAGTAAATTGTACCAAAGAATCGGAATCGCAGGAGTTTAGTGGAGGGCATAGATGAAAATATTGGCCAATATGCATTATTATCAAGCCCCTAATACCAATATTCCCAGTACCATGACAATATCATCATATATTCTCATATTGACAAAATATCACAAAATATTGGTTGATATTCCCTTATTAGCTTACTATTCTTAGAAATTATTTTTTCATATATATCTGATACCAATATATTTGATAACGATATGGCTGACGGATATGGATGCTGTTATTGATTAACCCTTTTTGTTTCATAAAAGGACATCAATTTCGTTATCTCCCCCCCCCCCCAAAAAAAAAATACCAATACCACAACCAACATTTCCCCAAAATCATCGCCCCTCCCAACTACCATAACCCACCACCACCGCCACATTCACAGCAACCTACCATCACCAATACAAATCACGGCACCACTGTAACCCACCACCACCACCTCCCTGCAATTATTAAAATTGCTGCCTCCCATCCCCTTCCTGATAGCCATGTCCACCAAATTACCACCACCATCTTCCCAACTTCCATCACCACCCTATCACAATCAAAAGATTGTTTCTTTAACAGGTCAGTAAACTCCAGTTAAATCTAGATCATTTATAAAGCCAAACGTCTCTACTATCATTCCAATTCCAATTGAAAAAGACACTAAACATGTAAAGTGAATTCAGGATCCTAGTTTTCATTCCATACTCAAATCAAATCTCATTCAAAGTCCCAATCAAAATCCTGTATAAATGCCCTTATGTATAATCAATCAGTAACCTGGGTATACGTGGAATATGTAGACAAAATGAACTTCGATACAAGACTGTGAGGGGAATTAACCAAAAACATTCTTCTGATTCACCATCTAGTAACATCAACTGTGGAAATCACATCACCCTCAGAATCCCAATCAGCATCAATAAATCAAACTCATGAAAAGAGAATGAAATATCGGTATCAGACCCCTGATATCGATCTTTCCTAATACAGCAATAGAATCGCGATATATAGGCAAATATTTGCCTCTCAAGCTCTGATTGCATAAAAAAAATTGTCCAATAAAAGCAATATGGATACATATCCAATATCCCTCAATATGAATGATACCGATATTGATACTGATACTAATGTTGATATTTTTATCCATGCTTGTGAATAGCAAATTCAAGGCATTACTGTATTGTGGCAATTTTTTGTCACAACTCTCAGGGTTTTCACTCTATCCTGAATTTCCAGGATTTAGCCCCTTTCTTCCTTTTGCTTATAATGTAGCTTCCTTAGGATCATCCACAGGAAAAAATTACCAAAGATGAGGCAATATCCAGTTCATCCCATCTGCCCCACCAGCCACAAACAAAAAGACAACTTCAGCCTAAATTATGTATTTAAGCAGATTCAATATCAAAGTATTAGTAAAACAAAATCAGAGTTTAAATCTCCATTTTCCAGTGATTCATAACTACTTTCACTTGGCATATCCCTTGATAACAAGGTGGGATATAGCTACCTTGGCTGGAGAAGACATTATGCTCATTCTGTGGTGTAAGCAATGGCAATTGACAAATCATGCAAAAATATTTAATGAACTAATTCCCATATGTTAGTATGTTACAGAGGCTAATTATCATCCGAAAAATATTTATTCGTATTTAGAAGGAAAAGAAGTAATGGCTTCTTACAGAAGCTACAAATACTCTGGCTGCTGCTAGGAAATCTTCAGTTTTACCACCAGTACATGATCCAATATACACTCTGTCGATCTTCACATCTTTACATTCTCTTGCTAATGCACGGTTATCAGGTGAATGCGGCTGCAAAAGATTTTGAAAGAAAGTATTACACAGCAGATATTGGCTTGTTGTTCTGCAGCAGGTGCTAGAAAAAATAGTCAGGAAACGATGAAAGGCCTAACTTCAAAGATGCAAGTCACTTACCTTTGCCACCAAGGGTTCCAACTTTGAGATGTCAAACTTATACTCCTCAAGAAATCTGGAAGGCAAAAGTAACTTTACTTAATGAACAAGAAATCCTGAAGGAAAGCAATGCGCATAAGGAACAGGATGGTCACAGAAAAGGACAACTAAACAACTACAAATACCAACGTAGGGGCATGTCTCTACACCATTTGATTCATGACCAATCGCCATATCATTTAACATCATTCCTTGTAGTTGTTCTAGGTACTTAAGGCAATATAGTGATATAGTGCCAACACTTTTCTAAGTAATCTACATCAGAAGATGAAAGGTTTTCGTAAACATAGATCACAAGCAATCAAGGACAACAAATCCTTCAAATGAAAGTAAATTCTCATGCAGATACTCATCTCCACTAACAGAAAGTCGAAGGGTGCTTTTATCGAACGGTCTAATAGTCCTCCTCCATGTCACAATTGATCCTCAATAATAACATTATTTTTAATAATCAAATTTTAATGTCGAAATGTAATATTTCAATTTAACCACCAGGAAGTTCAAAATATTCTTCATCTGATCTGAAGGGAAGATGCAACAGACCAGAAAATACAGGTTACAGCCACAAACTCCAATTTCACCCAACCCCGAAAAAATAAGTAAAAGAAAAAAAAAAGCATCCAAAAGAACCAAAAGACAAGGACTCATATCCTTTTCCAGAACCAATTCCATGAAATGCCCAAACATGACAGTTCCTTAATTTACTTCAGAAACTTGAAATGGTAACGTGACTTTGTTTCCATTCAACATACAATCTGAACCATTATACATTAGTCTTCTGTGCATATACAAACAAAACAAAACCAAGTAAGAAAACTGATAGGGTCCGCTACATTGATTCTTCTATTAGTGCCATCTGGACTCCTCCTCATAACATCATTACATACTTTCTCTCATTATGTGACCACACATTTATCTCGACATCTTCATCTCTACCACCACCAATTTTTTGACATGTTAGCGATTGACTACGCAACACTTGACTCCGACATCATGACTAACAAATAGCTACCTTATGATATTTTTCTTTAATCTTTAGTGACATTTCTAATCACCCTATGCGCTAGAATACTAATCTACTTCATCCAGCTTAGTGTGATCTTGTAAATAACCTCCTCACTGATTTCCGATAAGATATTTCAAATAATCCTTCTTTGGTAGGTGTTCAATTCCTATTCTCACCTTTCCACCATCTACCTCTGTCCTATTACTAAACTAGCATTCCATGTATTCAATCTTTTAATAATAATTCTAAAACGTTTAGGTTCAAAAGTCTCTCTTCAAGATTCCAATTTAACTTTAGTGCTCATCCACCAAACTATGCCATCAACATAACGTATGCACCAAGGTACACCATCTTAAATGTGTTTCATTATTTAACGCAAAGATACGGGTTTTCAGCCAACCATTGGTGAAAGCCAATCCTAATTTAAAAAAAAGTCACTGCTCTGTTATACATGCTATTTATAACTAGGGTCAATCCCATGGAAACTCATTTATTTTCTAAAACGATTAATGGGAATCAGCCCAAACATTTGAAGACCTATTCTACGAAATGCCTGAGGAATTTCTATTTGATTAGGATTCATATCTTTAATATTATTTTCAGCTTTACAGCGTCTTCCTTGTTTCCAAATTAGTTTTACTTTCCTAGTTCATTTAGGTATAAATGCTAAGCTAGAAATCTGAAGAGTCTTACAGTTGTAATCATAGCTGCTTAAGATTCTTGCATGATAATACAAATCAATCGTGATTTGCTGTTCCTTCCTATGTTTTCTCTCGCCAATTTCTCTTTGCTCTGTCTTCCCTGTCCCTCCTCCTCCTCTATTCTTCCTTCTCCTTTCTCCCTGAATTTTTCTTCTGTCTCTCATGTCCCCATCAATTCATCATATCACTTCTTTTGGGACTACATTGAATATCTTCTCTAAATCAATAATTAAAAAAAAATCTAAGATAATTCTATCTTCCTTAAATTACTCCATTAGAAACCTTGAAAAATAAATCGCATAAAAAATAGAGCTTCCTAACATGAATTTAAATTGATTCTTTGATATATTGATGTCTTGTTACTTTTGATCCCTCTATACATAGCTTCATCATATGACTCAGCAATTTAATAATATTTTAGTTATAGCAAAACTTCGAATATCCCCTTTGTTGTTATAAATAGATACCAGGGTGCATTTTCTCCATCCCACCAACATCTTCTTGTAGCTTAGAATTTTGCTAAATAATCTTGTTATCTAATTTCTTCATCCCCAATACATATCAAAGCTGTCACAGGGTTATCAATTTGGTACAATTGTTTTCCCAATGTTTACAATTTTCAATACTTCTTTAACTTACTCTCTTTTTAATATGTCAACAATAAGAGTAATGCACATTCACCTCATAGTCACTAAGCTTCTCTAGTATGATGGTAGTCACCTAAGTTCATTCGGACAAAAAAAACAAAAAACAAAAAACAAAATGACATAGTTATGATAATATCAACTTTCTTCATGGTCTATTCTTAGCAGAAATGATAAATGTCTCTAGTTCCATGCAGGGAGAAAAAAATCAAAAGGAGATGGTCATGATTATCTCAACTTCTACATGGTTTACAACTCTGAAAATAAAAACTTTCAGGCTACAAAAATTGACAGTTATCAACAAGAGTTCAATGATTCAACCATTATGTCTCAATACTTTGTTACAGTGTTTTACACGTAGCCTCCATCATTCTTTAACAAGCATGAAAAGACCGCCTAAATACTTCACTTTTGATAAAGCTTCAGGGCTTAAAATCTGTACAAAATGACCATTTACACTTTTTATCCAGAAATTTGACCAAACAAAAATAAAACAATGCTGTCAAATCATCAAACAAGGTTAACAACAGAAATCTCAAATGCAAGACTTTAGCACCGAAGAAAATTTCTTTGAGCAATACCTTGCTCCCCCATCACTATAAACCGGTTCATAAGGTATAGATGTCTTGTCCTGCACAGAACAAAAAACCAACCAGTGAACAAAAAGACCAAAGAACTAGCTAAAGTCTTTGTAGATCATGCACATGAAGACATCCTTTTCAATCCAAGACAGGTAATGCATGCAAACTATAAGGGGAATTAAAAATTTAATGTAGACTACACAGTTTAATTAGTACCACAATGCTAAAACTGTTATGATGAACCAGGTTGCAAACAGGTAGCCAAAATAAGATGATTCTTAGGTACTCAATCAACACTCGCAGACATGCACAATACATGTGAACATGCTTATACTACCAATTCATGCACCACCTGCACATTGGAGCATCATGGGGCCCAATCAGATGTTTGGATGTGATGTATACTTCAAGAGGAGCCAAGCAGGTGTATGGCCTTGTCTTCCCAGTTGACCTGTCTTGCTGTTTAATTAGGAATGCTCAATGAAAATCACTCAATGGTTACTGTGTGGCCTCTCTTGCTTCCACAGTAGCACCTAATGCGGTCAGCATCAATCAGATTCAGGTGACAAACCTGATTTTAAGCGCAGCATATTCTCATTGGCTATATAATCTTGTGGCTATTGGATATCTAAACCTGATTTCCTCAATAAATTCCCTAATCTGCCCTCCCTTAATTGAATCCCCATTCCCCTTTTACAAGGGAATGGAAAGTGCAGTACCCAACTACATAGAGGGCCGGGCAAAAGAGGAATTTATAAGCTAATGATAAGTTCCTTTAATATCCCTCAAAATAATAGTCCCTTATGCAAGTAGGGATTATAAGCAAGCGGAAGGACAAGAAAGAGTTCTTTTTCCCTTTAGTATTAAGTGTTAACAAGCTAGTGTGATAACATTGTCTAAGGTTTTCTTATTTTGGAGTAGTAGTTCTCTCTTTTGTAGTTGGTCTAGCCATTGAGGGTTCAAGTCCATCCTATGGCCAGTTTCATTTATAAAGGATCAAGTGAGTGTAAATGAAGTGCTTCAGTTGTTTAAAGTCTGATGGCAATTTTTCAAACCTCAAGGTACTTGTATGTAGTACTATCAGCAGGGACAACACCGTTCTTCCCTCCAGCTTCAACAACCATGTTGCACAGAGTCATCCTTTCTTCCATCTTGCCAATATACAGAAATAATATTGGTATAAATGTCAATATATTCTGTTTTGAAACATACTCTCAGATGTTTGAGGAAGAGCTTTTCAAATGAACTCACTGTTAAGCTTTCAACAGTAGATCCAACGAATTCCATAGATTTATATGTTGCTCCAGCCACAGATATTTCACCTATGATCTGCAATTTTAAGAAGTCATAAAAGGGTCATCAACAATCAATCAACTGAATGTATCCTTTCCTAGGAAAATCCAGATGTTTACATATGTTACAAAACACAACTAATTCGTATGCTTTTCTGTGGACTTTGGACCCAAATATTGTCTATTCAAAGAGATAAGATTCCCCTTTCACATAATTTCTAGTAATGCCATGCATTTGTTTCATATTTGATGGGATTTAGTCCAGCCCGCTTCTCTCTCTTGAACATATCCTTTCCAACATCCGAGCTCTCTCCACCAAAAAAAGGTTAAAAAAGAAAAAGAAAAACCAAAGAATATTTCAATTCTTAAATATGCCCCTAAAAAACTAAACTTACTTGCAGGATTAAATCTTTTGCAAGCAAATAATCAGGCATTTCTCCATCCATCACAAATCTCAAAGTTGGAGGCACCTTCAACACGGAAAGTAATGAATGTCAGCAGTACGTGATGAAAAGTAAAAAGCATGGCTAACAAGCATTAACAAGGACATGGCATGGCATGACACCAATACACTATTTTTCTAAAAATGAGGATACAATATGCTGAGAATACATTAATTAAATTAGTTAATTTATAGATATTGAAATATAATTGATTAACAATACTATTTTATACTAAATTATTAGTTAGATGAGCAAAAGACTAAAAATCCTCATGTAATCTGTTCAAATCTGGTTCCTGGCACATGATTCATTTTGATGAGTATCTATTCTACGAAATTCTACAGATCGAATATATTCATTAATAGTCTAAGAAAATCATATTTCTCGTCTCATCATCCACAAAAGTCACAAGAAGAACTAACATGCAAGTATGCCAATATAAAAGAATTGTGCTATAACTTAGCATGCAAATGGAAAAAAGAGAAGGCAATAGAGGTGTAGGTTTTTAATTATTTCTAAATTATTAAATGGATCAAATTTTCTTCCGTTTAAATTAAGAAACCCATTTTTCTAAAAACTACAAAATAGTTCAATGTATTGAAAACTGTCAGAGAGTGTCAAAGTCAATAATAATAAAATACATGCTCGCATATAGAAAAGCCCCTACGAAGGCACTCATGTGCCTAAGCACAAGCACACACAAGAGGGTGAAATTATAACATCAATGGTTTTCAGGCATAAGAACAGTCGCAACCTTTAGCAATAACTTCCCAGTGCCAAGAACAAAACCTGCATCAGTATTGCCTATGCCAGTGGCAAACTGACCAAATGCTCCTGCCGTACATGTATGGGAATCAGTGCCTAACAACACCTAAGGACAAATATTTAAGGTCCATCAAGATTTTTGTAAGCATACAATATGTAAATCTAAATAAATAAATACACACACACATAAGATTCAACTGATAGATAACCAGTAGCAGAGTTAATGAAAAACAGTATACCTCTCCTGGTCTACAATGACCTTCCTGAGCAAGAGCAACATGGCATACTCCCTTGTAATCGGGGTTAGCCTGCAAAGTTAATACATTCATTTCTCAATTTATTTTCATTGGCATAAAAGAGATAGTTCTACAGGTATCGCAGGATGGAATATGGATCGGCAACTAGATGAATGGATATAAGATGTACCTTGAAGTCTGCACGATCTATGATATCATAGAAATATTTTATATTTTGCTGATTGCAAAAATCTCTCAAGATATCAACATTACGATTTGCTCGTTCATCGGTTGTGAAAATATAATGATCGGGTATGATGACAATCTTTTCACGGTCCCAAACCTTCAATTTTAAAGCCAGGAAACAGATGATTATTTAGATTTGATGAGTAGGATTAGACGATCACAATTTTAATTATCTAAATCTTTGAGAGAAGATAATGCAAAGATGACTAAAGCACCTAATTCATGCATGCAACCTTTGCATATGACTTTAATATCACCATGTGAGAACAGTGTGGTACAAATCCTACAAAACACTAGTAACTAACCGGGTCAGCCCTGCTCACGGTTAGAACATTACGAATTGTGATAATTAAACATAGAAGATCCCAAACAATTACAAGAAATGTTAAGTATTCAAGATATTAACAACAGTAAAAAAAGAAAAAACAATCACGAACAATAAAACATCGTATTTTTTGTGGAAACCCCAGGAGAGGGAAAAACTATGGACAATTATATATATATATAAAGGTGATGAACTCAAAACATAACATTTCTCTATTCAAAATTAGCCCAAAACATAATGTCTCCATACAATTCTCATGCACGGCAAACATTTTAGATTGGGATGCCCAATCGTACAAAATAAATTCGGATAACACTTGACATTAAATAAGATAATTGGAAACATACCTTAGCATTCTCCCCAAACTCTCTCTTGAATATACCAAATGTGCCAGGTCCACACACATCATGAGTCATCAAGATATCAACATTAACCCAAACATTTTCACCTGGGCTCAACTGGGATTTCTCAGAAGCTCTTGCCAGTATCTTTTCAGTTAGCGTCAACCCAGTTTTCACCTAAAACATCCATCAAACAATCCTCAGCTCAAAACCCAAAAATTAGCAACCACAAAATCTCACACACGTAGTAGTAAAATCTGATCTAACAAACTGATTAATGATAGAGAAGAAAACTTAAACCCAACTGAGCCAGTGACAGATGGCTTGCGCTCTGTTTGTTGTGGAGCCATGACAGAGAGAATTTTCTTGGATCTTGTTCTGTCGCACTTCGATAACCAAAATTGAGACGATGAGAAAGCCGAGCAACCCACATCGTTCTGGCAAAATTAGAAGCAGTAGTTCTGAAATTATTCTATAATGGAAAAATGATACCCAAAAAAGGTGGTTTTTTGGGACACGGTCTTACCTTTTGGATGGAAGAAGTGGGTGTTGAGGCAACTGCACAAAAAGTCATTGATGGGTGCGCCTGCAAATCGTAGTTCTTAGTCTCCTGCGCTTGAAGAAATTAGGTCTCCAGCTGCGAGTGTTTAGGACTGCGGAAACAGGAAATGGAATTCCTGAACTCTGATTTGTGGGAAAAAGGAGAGCCGGCGGTTGGCTAGTTCGTCTGGACAGTGGACCCTAGAATGGCGTACCTTGACCGGGGATGGTCAGTCGGTGAAATGGAAGGCAGCTTGTCACAGATTCGCAAGCACGACAGAAATTATGCAATACTCAAAACGTGACATGTACATAAATGACATATATAATTTTTAGAAGATTTTAGATAATTTCAAATAATCTAAAAGTAATGTAAAAAAAAAGGAGATGTGTAATTTAATCTGAATGTTTTGTAGTTGATGGAATGTAAAAAGCTCTGAAATATTTTTGATGATAATATTTATAAAGAATATTTTAGAAGAAAAATTTTAACAATTTATGATAAATAATGGAAGAATCATCTTAATTGTTAATTAATAATATGATACTTTTATATAAAAAAATAAACATTTCCCATTTAACTTATCGATAACTTAGAAAAGCTTGTATGTTAAGCTTATTGAAGTGAACGGATAAAAAAATATTTCTTTTATTTTTTTATATTTAGCCCAAATAATAAAAAAAGTATATATATTTTTAAAATTTTATGTATCTATATATTTTTAAAAATATTACAAAATTAACTTTATCTATATCATTAATATATGTTAGATAAAAAATAATAATGTGTAAATAATAATTAAAATTATCATCCAATGACAAACCCTCCTAAGCCGTGAATAAGCCCAAAATTTAATCAAGGTACTCTTAATGTTAATCTTGTTGGGTCTAATACCAGTAATGCCCAAAGAAATGCTAGGTCAAATCCATAAAGCAACAGCTCAAGCGGCTAACTCTGCAAAATATTCAAAATAGTCTATGTGGCAATCCAGTGCTTGCGGCCAATCAGCGCCACCTGCAGCCCTTTAATGCAGTTGTAGGACGGCAGGGACAACGTTGAGGAGACGAGTCAATGAGGAGAAGATCAGCGCTGCCAGTTACGACCTATGATATTACCCACAGTTCTCCAGCCAATCCTAACGTGAAAGCTAGAACAAGCGTGGCTTGCGACGCACAGCAATCTCAACTCCACCACTAGGCGACAACTGACACGCCGGCAACCACCACTAGCAACGATTGACGAATCCCTACAAGAAGGATTCTCACATTCAAAGCTCCAAGCCTAGGAGCCAACAAATTCCCTCTGAAATGGGATCGAATTAAGGGGGAATCGGATTCTGGGCATTTAGCTTGATATTGTACAACAAGACAACTACCTCAGGGCCCGAAACTCTCGCAAATCAATGCCCAAATCACATCTTTACAAGCCTTACTCAAGCTATGAGAGTGAGCTACCCTCTGCTGTGTATACAGGGAGCCAGGCTTCCACTAAATGCTCATCAAACTCTCACTCCTACATTCACGCATTCCACATGCTTTCATAGCATACTTCCGCGCACATCTAAACGTGCATCCCATTCCATTTATTGTGAGAAGTTGCTGATTTAAGTGTCGAAGTGTCTTCGGTGGGAGAAATTTTGTCAGGCCTCTGATCTCTTATTTGTCATTTGTGTTGTGTAGGTTCCAGGTTCACAGTGACGGAGACTAGACCCGTTCGAGATCCTACATGGATAAGGAATTCAAAAATTTCCTAATTCGTACGACAACTTGGGATCCGGGACACAACATTGATGCTGTTAGTGAAAACGCGACAAAAAGTCTAGCATATCCCTTCAACACTCAACCACTCATACCGAGATGGTGAACATCAGGGCGCAAGCCAGTGCACCGCCCGGAGACACAGCTACCCTCGGTGACGACCCTGCACTGGGTTGTCGTGTCGACGAGCGGTCATAACCAGACGTCCGTTAGCTGGCCATCGAAATGGGCGACATGAGGCTGATGATTTAAACCCTCTACAACCGAACATGCACGCAGTAGATGGGGGCTACCCTTCAGGCGTCCTCCTCCTGGCAAGGGAGGCATCACATTAGAGTGGGCTGAATGCCCAACAAGTAAAAATAAACAACAATAGAATAGTACAATTACACATCATGGACGATAACATAATGAATAAAATTAATAATGGCAGGTAATATATCAACAACTGTTTGAGATTCAATAATATGTTGGGTTCATGATCCCAAAGCCATAAGAACAACTAAA
>JAOVVI020005084.1:0-15358 GCA_028571085.2 Nepenthes alata
CAAAGATTAAGCCATGCATGTGTAAGTATGAACTAATTCAGACGGTGAAACTGTGAATGGCTCATTAAATCAGTTATCATTTGTTTGATGGTACCTACTACTCGGATAATTGTAGTAATTCTAGAGCTAATACGTGCAACAAACCCTGACTTCTAGTAGGAATGCATTAATTAGATAAAAGGTTGACGTGAGTTTAACCAATGTCTCTGATGATTCATGATAACTCGACAAATTGCATAGCTTTGATGCTGGCGGCACATCATTCAAATTTCTACCCTATCAACTTTCATTGGTAGGATAGTGGCCTACCATGGTGGTGATGGGTGACGGAGAATTAGGGTTTGATTCTGGAGAGGAAGCCTGAGAAATGGCTACCACATCCAAGGAAGGCAGTAGGTAAGCAAATTACAGAATCTTGACACGGGAAGGTAGTGACAATAAATAACAATACCGAGCTCATTGAGTCTAGTAATTAGAATGAGTACAATCTAAATCCCTTAATGAGGATCCATTAGAGCGCAAGTCTGGTGCTAACAGCCACAGTAATTCTAGCTCTAATAGAGTACATTTAAGTTGTTGTAGTTAAAAAGCTCGTAGGTGAACCTTGCGATGGGGCGACTGGTCTTCCTCCGGCGAGCATAGATCATCTCTTCCCTTCTGCCAACGATTCTCAACTGGCCTTAATTTGCCAGGTCGTGCCTCCAACTCAATTACTTTGAAGAAATTAGAGTACTCAAAGCAAATCTAAGCTCTTGATACATTAGTATGGGATAACATCATAGGATTTTTGTCCTATTATGTTTGCCTTCGAGATTGGAGTAATGATTAATAAGGATAGTCAGGGGCATTCATATTTCATAGTCAGAAGTGGAATTCTTGGATTTATGAAAAATGAACAACTATGAAAGAATTTTCCAATGATGTTTTCATTAATCAAGAACAAAAGATGGGGGATCAAAGACATTAAGATACCATCCTAGTCTCAACCATAAATGATGCTGACCAGGGATCGGCAGATGTTACTTTTAGAACATCGCTTGTACCCTATGAAATCAAAGTTTTTGGGTTCAGAGGGGAGTATGGTCACAAGTCTGAAACGTAAAGGAATTGATCGAAGGGCACAACCAAGATTGCATCCTACGGCTTAATTTTACTAAATATGAGAAAACTTACCAAGTCCAAACATAGTAGTGATTGAAAGACTGAGAGCTCTTTCTTGATTCTATGGGTGGTGGTGCATGGTCATTCTTAGTTGGTGGAGCAATTTGCCTAGTTAATTTCGTTAACGAACGTGACCTGAGCCTACTAATTAGCTATGTGGAGCTATCCCTTCATAGCTAGTTTCTTATAGGGACTATGGCCTTCCAGGCCTTGAAAGCTTGAGGCAATAACAGATCTGTGATGCCCTTAGATGTTCTGGGCTACACATGTGCTACACTGATATGTTTAACGAGTCTATAGCCTAGGCTGATAGGCCGGGTTATCTTTCAAATTTCATCATGATGGGGATAGATCATTATAATTGTTGGTCTTTGACAAGAAATTACTAGTAAGCACGAGACATCAGCTCACATTGACTATGTCCCTACCCTTTGTACACACGCTCGTCACTCCTACGAATTGAATGGTCCATCGAAGTGTTTGGATAGTGACGACTTGAGCAGTTTCCTGCTGGCGACGTCATGGGAAGTCCATTGAACCTTATCAGTCAGAGAAAGGAGAAGTTGTAACAACGTTTCCATAGGTGAACCTATGGAAGGATCATTGTCAAAAATTTCTATGTAGAGCAACCCGTGGACATGTTGAAATAAATCATTCGAGGTGCGGTGCCTTATGTGGCGTGGTGCCCTCGATAGCTGACCAAGCTCGCACTTTCTAGTCTACTCTAGGAGTGGCAATTGGCGTGTTGGGTTAGGCTTGGCACAAGAATGGACCCCGACATAGATCCCACCAAGGAACAATAACATAGGGTGTGTTACCTTGCCCTTGGATGCGCAGTGAGTAAGGTGGTAACCTATCGTATCTGAACGATGCTCAACAATAGATATCTCCGATCTTGCATCGATGAAGAATGTATCAAAACGTGATACTTTGTTTGAATTGTAGAATCCCGTGAACCATCGAGTCTTCAAACACAAGTTATGCCTAAAGTCTCTAGGCTGAGGGCACGTCTGCTTGGGCGTTACGCTTAGCGTCACCCCCAACCAAGCCATTGTGTCTCTGTATGCAAGGCTGGGTTGAAGAGTTGACCTTCCATGGGTTGCTGTTCGGTTGGCCTAAAATAAGAGCTTGATGATTGCGCCATGACATTCGGTAGTCAATACGGTGAAGGAAAAGGTTGCATCACGTTGTGCTTAGCATGTCACCTGTGAAGCTAGCATGACCCCGCCGCGTCATCCAACAACACCAACGTAGTGACCCCAGGTCAGGTAGGGCTACCCACTGAGTTTAAGCATATCAATAAGGAGGAAAAAGAAAACTTACAAGAATTTTTGTAGTAATGGCAAGCAAACCGGGAAGTGCCAAGCTTTAGAATTTGGCAGCTCTATCGTCTAAACTATAGCCTAGAGAAGTGTCTTTCGCGATGGACCGAACCCAAGTCCCTTGGAAAGGGACGCTAGAGAAGGTGAGAACCCCGTCATGCTTGGAGCCTGTCACACCACGAGGTGCTGTCAGTGAGCATGGTTGTTTGGGAATGCAGCCCCAAGTGGGCGGTAAATTCCGTCCAAGGCTAAATGACCATGAGAGACCGATAGTGAACATGTACTATGAGGGAAAAGTTGAAATGGACATTGAAAAGAGAGTGAAAGAGTGCTTGAAAGTATTGGGTGAGAAGAGGATGGGGACAGGCGATGCATCCCTGTCGGATGTAGAATGGTCACAAGAGGACTCGCTGATCGGCTCGGGGCATGGACCGATGCAAACTACGGCGGCAGATAAAACTCGAGTCATAGACAAGCTTAGGAGCATCGTCCCAATGATCTTGGAAGGTAGCGTGCACCGTCACAGTGTGCTTAGCACCTGCACGCTCCGGGCGTAGGCCTACAGACCCCATTTAGCCTGTCTTGAAACACGGCCTAAGAAGTTTGACATGTGTGCGAGTCAATGGGCATGTAAACCTTTACGGCACAAGGAAGTTGATTGGTGGGATCCCCTCGCTGGCTGCACTGCCGACCGACCATGATCTTCTAAGAAGGTTATGAGTGAGAGGACACTTGTCAGAACTCGAAAGATGGTGAACTTTACCTAAGCAGGCCGAAGTAAGAGAAAACCTTGGTGGAGGCCCGAAGCAATACTGACATGCAAATCATTCGTCTGACTTGGGTATACGGGTGAAAGAATAATCAAACCGTCTAGTAGTTCATTCCCTTTTAAGTTTCCCTCGGGATAGCTAGAGCTAGAATGCGAGTTCTATCCGGTATAGCTAATGATTAGAGTCATCAAGGGTGTAATGCCCTCTAACTATTCTTAAACATTAAATAGCTAGGACAGCACGGCTGCTTCTTGAGCCACGACATGGAATCAAGAGATCCAAGTGGGCAATTTTTGGTAAGCAGAACTGGCAATACGGGATGAACTGGAAGCCAAGTTACGATGCGAGACTGCGTGCTAACCTACATCCCACAAGGGGTGTTGGTAAATTAAGATAGCAGGACAGTGGTCATGGAAGTCAAAATCCGCTAAAGAGTATGTAACAACTCACCTGCCAAATCATCAAGCCCCAAAAATGGATGGTGATTAAGTGCGCAACCTACACCCTGTTGCCGGAGTAAGTGCCCAGCCCCGATGAGTAGGAGGGTGTGGGGGTTTCTGCTAAACCCGTGGCACGATCCAGGGCAGAGCGGCCATCAGTGCTGATCTTGGTGCTAGTAGCAAATATTGAAATGAAAACTTTAAAGGCCGAAGAGGGGAAATGTTCCACATGAACAACACTTGCACATGGGTTAGTCAATCCTAAGAGATGGGGGAAGCCCATTCGACAGTGCGCCTACGCGAGCTTTGAAAGGGAATCTAGTTAAAATTCCTGAACTGGGACACGGTTGTTGATGGTAACATCAGGGAGTCCGAAGACATCGACGGGGGCCTTGAGAAGAGTTATCCTTTCTATTTAATAGCCTACCCACCCTAGAAACGGCTCAGCCGGAGGTAGCGTCTAGCAGCTCGAAGAGCACCGCAGATTGTGTGGTGTCCGTTGCACCCCTGGCGGCCCTTGAAAATCTTGAGGATCGAGTATCGACCAAACCCCATCATTATCATAGCCGCATTAAGACTCCAAGGTGAATAGCCTCTAGTCAATGGAACAATGTAGGTAAGGAAAGTCATCAAATGGATCTGTAACTTTGGGAAAAGCATTGGCTCTAAGGGCTAGGCAGGGGGTCCCAGTCCCGAATCCATCGGCTGTCAATGGACAACTTGAGCTACCTCCACTATGAAAGTGGGTTGCCGCGTGCCAACACGGGAATGGACTGGGAATGGCTCTCTCAGGGGCCTTCCCCGGGCGTCAAACAATTGACTCAAAACTAGTATGGATATGGAGAATCTGGTAATTAAAACAAAGCATTGCGATTGTCATTGAGGATGCTACCGCAATGCTTTTTTTCCTAGTGCTCTGAATGTCAAAGTGAAGAAATTCAACAAAGCGCAGGTAACTAGCGGGAGTAACTATGACTCTCTTAAGGTAGCAAAATGCCTTGCCATCTAATTTGTGACACTCATGAATGGATTAACGAGATTACCACAGTTCCTATCTACTATCCAATGAAACCACAACCAAGGGAACGTGTGAGATCCCGATCCCGAAAGCATGATAATTCCTACTCATTGAATTAATATAAGTATGTTTAAGGAAATTAGGTTAAGGAAAATGTGGGGAAAACTTAATTGTAGAGGCAAAATAAGCCCCCAGGACATCGGTGCTAGGGTGTCTCCAGGGGCGCTACTGGGGCTCGATTAACAGAATGCGCCGCTCGAGTGGCGCTCGAGGCACCACCCGAGCAGGTTTAGCAGAATCGGGTGCTCGAAGCTTGCTTGATTAGCCCTCGAGCGCCAGTGATGGGTTCCCTCACATGACTTCTTCCCATTGTGTTTTTAAAGAGGAGATTAGGGTGCAAAAAGGAGAACAACAGCGAGAGCAGAACGGGAGGAGAAGAAGGAAGAGAGGAAAGAGAAGGAAGAGGGGAAAATCCATCGATCCACTCAGATCCGAGTAAAAATAATTGTAGACTGACCTAAGGCAAGTGTACTTCGGATGTTATATACCGTTTTTACAGAGTTTTAATATCTCTGCGACAACATTTATACTATAAAAGCATGTTTCTCCATGTTCTGTGTAAATATAACCTTTTTTGTTAATTAATCGGATAGATTTCATATTTACATGTATATACTGCAATATTTGGCTTTAATTTTATGTAAATGCATGCGTTTGGTACCCGTTTTCTGTCTGGAATATTTATTGAAACCCTAGATACGAAAATTGAGGATTTAATATTTAAAAGTCATGATTTCTGATATGTGAATGTTAATTTGTAAAAGAGTATTGTTCATGTTATGATTTATAACTTAGAAGTTTACATGAAACAACACTGTTAAATTTCTGTGATATTCTAAAGCAAAACTAAAGGGTTTCCAAACTGTTTATGTATATTCTGAAGTGAAATTGAAGGATTAGAAACTGTTACTGTATGTTCTGAAACTGACTAAAGAGTTATTGTGATACTCTGACTGATTTCTAAAACGAAAAATATTTTTAGTTTACAAAATGAGCAGAAAACTATTTCTGATACTGTTAATTAGGACCCATGACTGATATACGGTCATGTGAGATTTTTTGGCATACCTTAGCATGCTACGGTGGTAATCGGGGATAACTCCATCCATGAAATTATATGTGGTCTACCCTTCCTCAGGGCATTATTGGAATAGACTTTAGAGGTCTGAAATCCTCCGTTGGCTTTGAGTTGCTGCCAGAAAACATAATCGGTCCCTATTATCGTTACTGTTCCTGGCCTTTGATTCTGTGGCAGAAACACAATCTATTCCCGATTATTTCCCCCTCGCCTAGTTGGGTCCCTAGGATATTAAACAAGAATTTCTGATGAAACACGTGAGATTTCAAACTGTTTGATGAACCCCGATGCATGTTTAAGAAGAAACATACTATATTCATTTTTTCCTGAACTGCTTCTATTCTTCCGATCTGATATTAATGTGGTTTTTACCCTAACATGATTTATGTTTTCTGAGATCTGTTTATATAGGAATTATGTTTTCCTCATGATTATTGTACGTGTTTCTGCTCGACTGCATTCATGTTCTAATAATTTCTCTGTAATGACTAGCCTATCGTATTCATGCCTAAAATGAAACTGTGACTGCTTTACTACATTATGTTCTGCATGAGAGCATTATATTGTGCAGATTTTAATACCTTGCTGAACTTCGGATCACTTTTTATTATTTTTCCCCGTTCAAAAAAGGTTATAGAGACGATACTGGATGATCAGGCATAGCATAGAGATTAGCAAGGAAGATTCTGGAGTCTCGGTGAAGTCTCAAAGATTTACCTTGAAGTATTTTTGGAGACATGATAATTCTGCAAGTTTCATAGAATTTTATAAAGGAAATTATGTATAAATATTTATAGCATATTCTATAAACTGTTAGAATTATATTTATGCTTCCGTATGATTATGTTAAGGATATAGATGCTTTTGCTATATATTATTTAAATTTTGTACAGGTCCTAGATGGCATATCTGATACGTTTCTAATTTAGTAGATAGGATTATATTTGATCCATGGATGGAAATGGAAAATTTGCAGTCCTGTGTATGTGTGTTGTAGGTTGAAATGTTGTATTCGAATAGTTATGTGCTTGTACTGGTTATAATATACAGTTTGGATATTTAGATTTTTGTGTAGGTTTAGATAGAATTCTACATACATTTTCATAGAAATTACAAATGAAAATACACAAATTCTCTTATGTATGTGTCTGACGGAGGATCCTATGGGAATTAAGATCTGTTCCGTCACAAATGGTATCAGAGAGAACGAGATGCCTTAGGAATGATTTGAATCATATGCAAAAGCTTAGGAAATGATCCTGACTACCGAATGGTAGAGATAGACATTGACTGAATAAGTTGGGTGTGGAAATCATAGGTGTTCTAGCTTGCATAAGATAGAATTGACCTGAATTGGGTCATAATGATTAGTTGATTGACATTGACTTCAGGCCTAGGTTGATCGATTTATGTTTGAGGATTCAGGCTAATTGTCTTAAACTGAGGCAAGATTATAATAGACAAGATTAGATAGAATGTTTAAGGTTTAACCCTAAGAATTTTCTTATGAATGCAACAATTTAAGTTCCTCCGTCTGATCTAATTAATTATGGGTGATTGATGTTGCAATATTTCTGCCATAGGATATTGGTATGGTGAATAGAAGAAGGGATAATGCTCGAGGTGGAAACGATACCCCAAACGATTGAGAGGCTAGATATTTGAGTTCGCTAGAAAGGTTGACAAACGTAATCGAAGTGATGGAACAATGCCACGTGACTCCAATAAATTTTGCCCCGACAACTTATGATAGATTCAAGAAAGAAAGAGCACCTAAATTTTTAGGTGACCCAAACCCGGTGAAAGAAAATATTTTTCTTAAGAGAATAAAGAAAATATTTACAGTGATTCAGTGCTCTGATTAAGAAAAGGTCATATTTGTAGCCACAAATTAGATTGAAAAGCTGACAGATGGTGGATTATGAAGAAAAGGGTGTTGGAAATACCTAAAAATAATATTACTTTGAAAATATTTGAACAAGATTCTATGGAAAAATATTTTCCCTCAAGTCTCCAGGATCAGAAGGAACAAAATTTTATACGGCTCAAGCAAGTAAAATATACTGTAGCCAAATATGATACAAAGTTTACTGAACTATTTTGGTATGCATCGTATATCGTAGAAAATGAGGAAAGGAAAGCTAAAAAGTTTTAACAAGGATTGAGAGGTGAAATTAGGACACAATTGGTGATGCTTAAACTTTAGACTTATTCAGAGATTTTGGATAGAGCACTAATTTTTGAAAGAGAGTTGGAAACTAAATAATTCTCAACTAAGAGGGCAGCTAGCCGAGCAAGTTATAGTGTGAACATGAATATGGAATCCTCAAGGCCCTCTAAAAAGGCAAAGAAGGCTACAACAGAAAAAGAAGTTACTAAAAATAAAACATATGCTTGTTTTACGTGTGGACAATAGGGTCACCTAGTTAAAAACTGCCTACTACCAAAGAAATCAGGAGTAAAAAAGTCTACAGTTTCAGCAAAATCTTTTGCATTGATGGTCTAGGACGCTAAGACAGCGTCAAAAGTAGAAGAAGGTATTCTTTTATTGGAAAGTTGATTTCTTATTTGTTTAAGATCGATGTATGCTTTTAATTCCTCAGCATATTGTATGTTATATATATTGTTGTTTAATGGTTATGTGTTGTGGAAATACTTATGGAGCTTGTGGTATTGGGATTTTTGGTTGAAATGTGTTAAGATTGGTTCTAGCTATCTATGATCGGGAATAATGGACATCTTAGGAAGTTTTATGGATTTTTGTATAGTTCGATGACCATATTATGAGAGAAACATTGTCAGATTTTCAACAGAGCATATGGTCTGTCATAGATGACATTTTCAATAGCTCAATTTGAATTTGAGAAAGTAAAAGTGAAATTTGACTAAAATTTAGGTGATTAGCCTCGACCCAAGTGGGGGAAGAGATTATCAGATGGCCAAAAACAAGTCAATGAAGATCTGTATAGGTAACCTTTGAAGCATTTGGAGTAAAGTTGTCGGCTGCTTGATTGGGTTTGACCCTTGATGGGTCTGATGTATTGTGGTAGGATGCAATACCCTTAAGAAAGGAGTTTGCGATTGAAATTGCCTTGCTCATAGTTAAAATTGATCGATGAGGTTTTTATTTGAGGAAATTGTACAAGTTGCTCCCCGAATTTGAAGATTAAGGAAATATAACATAAAGAAGAAATAAAATATATAATCAGACATTTTGAGGACACTTGGGGACTATATTTTCTATACTTTGGGGAAGGGATGTTCATAAGGTAAGTAAAACAAGAGCCCATAATTAGCGTTATCCTACTGTGGGTCAAAGAAGATAATTAAGGCTTCCATTTGAAAAAAAATTGTAGGCCTTGCCTCCGAAATTAGTTTCTGTTCAAATAACATTGAAAGTAAATGGTTGCACCACTAAGGAAGGATGATCATGTAATAATGTAAACGGGTAAACCTGTCTAAGAATCTCAGTGGTGAGCGCCAATATCTTTAAGTGTAATGGACCTTTGTACTGGTAAATAATGTTGGTTAAGAGTGTTAGGGTAATTAGATGTTGTATTTTAGAATTGGGAGATAAACCATGTTCAAAGCGTTGGAGTTATGAATTTTTGAAGTAAGAGATCCTAGAGGTTGTGAGCTACTAATTAAGTTTTGAGATTTGATTGATGCTCTAAGATTAACGTTACCTTTTTGGAGATTGATATAATTACAGTTTCTAAATCTTGTGAAAATTCAAGGACTTAGGATGATATCAGTTTCGGGACATACCAACAAAAGAATAAGAATGTGAACTGTTATGCATTCAAGGTTTACTTGTAATTGAAACTTTATGTTGAATCTTAACTAAGTTGATCAATGAGATTTTCGGCAATAGGCTAAGTCAAAAATGGTGAAAAGAATTATGTTTGAAACATTGAAGATATGAAATCATGGATCTGGGATTCCTCATGATTTTGTTTCAAGGTGGTTAGGATGACCCACCCAGCCTAAATTATGGTAACGCATTCGGATGGATTTAGATGGTCTATTATTGTGCCAACGAGATCCTAAGATTGCTAAGTGCTTGAATCTTGGAGTTTGGGGACTATCACCTTGGGTAATATAGATTTCCGGGTGATTATTACGACTGGAATTTCTAAATTCATTGTAGATCGAGGACTTGTGGGAATTGTTTACATGATACGGAAGTTTTGGGATTCGTTTATTATGTATTTAACATGGGTTATGTATTTTAGGGAGATGTCAGTTTAATGATATACCAATGAATCTATGAGGATGTAGAGCATTCTAATTTGGGATCTAATTGTAAACTAAGGCATTGCTAAAATTTTAGTTAATTTGATTGGAAAATCGGGGACGTCGAGTTAAATTTGATTAGGAGGTAAATTGCAATCGGATAGTCCATAGTTAGGAAATTAATCAGAGTGTACATCAAAAATTTCGTGAGTCCGCATAATTTGATTTCCGATGTTAGATTCAAAAAAGGATAATTATTTTCAAGGCCTAACGTAAGTTCAAACAAGAAATTTTTGCCTGTTTACAGTTTTGAACCATATTAGAAAAGTAGTTAACGAATATGGGTTGTCCTCAGATTTGATAGATTTAGGTAAGTATAGAGCAAATCAGGTATTAAATAACTAGACAGTTTGAAGGTTAAAGGTTTTCTAGGAGAACCGCCATAATGTGGACAAAATCTTGAGACGATAACAAAGTTCCTTAATCTTTTAAATTTTGGAATTATAAAATTTTGAGCATGAAAGTTTTGTAAGTGGAGGAGAGTGTGAGATCTCCACCCAAAAAACATGATAAATCCTTGTCATTGAATTAATATAAGTATATTTAAGCCAATTGGGTTAAGGAAAATGTGGGAAAAATTTAGTTGTATAGGCGAAATAAGACCCCAGGGCATCGGCGCCCGAGTGGTGCCTGAGGTACCACTGGGGCCTGATTAATAGAATGTGCCGCTTGAGTGGTGCATAAGCTGCCACCCGAGCGGGTTAAGCAGAAACGGGCGCTCGAGCGCCATTCACAGGCTCCCTCACTTGACTGCTTCCTTTCGTGTTTTTAAAAGGGAGATTAGGGTGGGGAAAGGAGAATAGCAGCGAGAGCAGAACGAGAGGAGAAGCAGGAAGAGAGTAAAGAGAAGGAAGAGGAAAAATCCACCGATCCACTCCGATCCGGGTAAAAATAAGTAAAGACCGACCTCAGGCAAGCGTACTCCTGATATTATATACTATTTTTACAATGTTTTAATATCTCTACGACTGTATTTATTGTCTAAAAGCATGTTTCTCCATATTCTATGTAAATAAAGGTTGTTTCTGTAAATTAATCAGATAGATTTCATGTTTACATTTATTTACTGTAATATCTTGCTTCGATTTTATATAAATGCATGTGTTTGGTACCCGTTTTGTGTCTAGAATATTTATCGAAACCCTAGATACGAAAAGTGAGGATTTAACGTTTAAAATCGATGATTTCTGATATGTGGCAGTTAATTTTTAAAAGAATACTGTTCATGTTATGATTTGTAACTGAGAAATTTACAGGGAAGCGCACTGTTATATTTCTATGAAATTATAAAGCTAAACTGAAGGGTTTTCAAACTATTTCTATATATTCTGAAGCGAATCTAAAGGATTATAAATTGTTAAATTTTGATGACAAAATTTCTATAAGTGGGGAAGAGTTGTGAGATCCCGATCCCGAGATATGATAATTCCTAGTTATTAAATTGATATAAGTATGTTTAAGGTAATTGAACTAATAAAAAAAGAAGAGATATTTAATTCGGAAGCTAAAAAGTGCAACAGCGCTTCGGCGCCCAAGTGGCCCCCGAGGCGCATCTCGAGTGGATTTAGCAGAACGGACCGCTCGAGCCATGCTAGAGGCCCCATTCGAGCGCAAAAACCAGAATGTCACGCTCGAAGGGCACCCGACGAGCGCAGCCCTCACTTGTGCTTGACACTTGATGCTCACTCGAGCTTCGCTCAAGCGCGAGCGTGATTTCCCCACCGATTTTAGGCTTCGTTTATAAAAGGAGGGGAAGGGGGAAAGAGAGAGAGGGCATGAACGAAGAGCACAAAGGGAGGAAGGGAAGAAAAGAGGAAGAGGAGGGAATCTCTGCCACTTCTAATCGGGTTAAGGAAAGTGTACCTCGGATGTTATTCTTCATTTTTACCGCTTTTAAATATCTCCATTTTGTTTTTTATGCTCTAAATCACTTGCTCTTTAATATTTGTTATAGAATTGCATGAATCTCATGACTTTTGGACCATATTTCATGTTTACATATATATATTGTGACTTAGAACTCCGATTTTGTGATTTGGCTTACATTTTGTGTCTGAATCATCTTCGGAAGCTTCGTATGAAACCCAAGCATCAAAATTTAGAGATTTTTTGTTTAAAAGCATGATTTTGTATATGTATTTTGATTTATGGCCTTGATTTCATGAATATACATATATTTGGTGTCCGATTTATGTCCAGAAGCTTTGAGCTAAACCCTAGAACAAAAATTTAGGGATTTGGTGTTCAAATCCATAAATTTTGACATGTGAAGGTTAATTTGTAAAAGGGTATTGTCCATGTTATGATTTATATTTGAAAATTTTACATGGAATTGTACTGTTAAATTACTGTGAATTTCTGCACTAACTAAAGTGTTATCTGAGAGAACTTGACTTACCATTGAGGCATGGTAAGTAATGAGTATAAGAATCTGCGCAAGAATCCCTTTAGTTAAGTAATTTAGTTAAGTATTTCAGTTGATTATTTTAGTTAAGTGTTTCAGTTAAGTAAATCATTAAGAAAATGGACCTATGACTATTGTTCAGTAAGGTAAGGTTATCCGACATGCGTTAGAACGTTACGGCGGTAATCAAGGATAATTCCATCCGTGGAGTTATACATGGTCCACCTTTCCCCAAGGCGTTAAACTAGACGATAGAAATCCTGATAATCCACCGACCTTTGAGAGGTATTTGTACATAATCCACAGACCTTCGAGAGGTATTTGTATATAAACCCGTCAGAATGGATAATGACTATTCCATGACGGGCCTTGATTGTGTGCGTAACACAATCTATCATCGATTATTTGCCCCCTCGGCTAGTAAGGTCTACTAGTGTTATCCTTCGAATAATGGATTTTCAGAATTTACAGAGTTTAATATTGATTTCTAATTTCTGATGCTTGTATACTTATTTCTGCTTTCTGTTCTTTACCTTCTATTCTTTACTTTCTACTCTTTAATATGTCAATGGTTTTTCTTATTTTTATTTATGTTTTAAATGAAAGTATTACACTTGCATGTTTTTATGTACCTTGCTAGGCCTTAGCTCACTTTTATGTTTCCCCCCTCTAGATGATATAGTAAAGTTAGTTCCTGATGAGAATAAGTAGATTAAGCCAAGCCAGCAGATGTTTGGTCACCCTAAAGCTATCTTGAAGATTTTGGGAGCTTCAAAGCCTATTATGGGAGTTTGATTTGCTTGAATGTAAATACCCAAATTTTGAATAGAAATTATATGTATTAATGGTTATGACATGTTCTCTATTTTGCTAGAAAGATGACTTCTACTTCCGCAGGTTTAAATAGTTGCTTCAGCTATTTGCTTTTTGGATTTGTACAGGTCCTAGATGGTATCTCTCCTAGACCCAATATGGTAGTTTAGGAATACTGTGTTGGAGCCATGAATTATATGACAATTTGTTGTCCAATGTATGTGTGTTGTAGGATAAATTGTGATATTTGTGTAGTTATGTGCTTATAAAAGTTATTTTATGCAGGTTGTATGTATGATTTTTTACCCAATTTTAGAGGAAACTCTACCAAATTTTCTGCTAAAATATTATATTATTCTAATTCTGACATTTTTTTATCTGTTATTGATGGAATGTATTAGAGGTTCAAAAAAAATCTGTTTTGTCACAACTTTGAATAGAGAGTCAAAGAGTGCTTGAAATTGTCGGGAGGAAAGCGGATGGGGTTCAGCATGCACCCCTGTAGGATGCGGAATGGTCATAAGCAGGCTCGCATATCAGCTAGGGTCTTGGACCGACACGGATTGAGGGGCCAACTAAAACTCGAGCCTTAGACAAGCTTGGGAGCATCATCCCAGTGATCATGGAAGGTAGCGTGCACCGTCACAACATGCTTTGCACATGCACGCTTCTAGCATCGGCTTGCGGGCCCCCCCATTTTGCCCGTCTTAAAACACAGACCAAGGAGTTTGACATGTGTGCGAGTCAACGAGTGAGTAAACCCATACGTCACAAGGATGCTGATAAGCGGGAACCCCTTGCGGGCTGCACCACCGACCGACCTTGATCTTCTTAGAAGGATTCGAGTGAACTATGCCTGAGTTGGGTGAATCCAAAGAAAACTCTTACGGAGGCCCGAAGCGATACTAATGTGCAAATCGTTCATCTGACTTAGGTATAGGGGCGAAAGACTAATAGAATCATCGAGTAGCTAGTTCCCTCTGAAGTTTCCCTCATGATAGCTAGAGCTAGAATGCGGGTTCTGTTGGGTAGAGGCATCAGGGGTGCAATGCCCTCGACCTATTCTCAAACTTTAAATATGTAAGATGATGCAACTGTTTTATTTAGCCGAGACACAGAATCGAGAGCTCCAAGTGGGCAATTTTTTGTAAGCAGAACTGGCGATACAAGATGAACTGAAAGATGGGTTATGGTGCCAAACTTCATGCTAACCAAGATCCAACAAAGGGTGTTGTTCGATTATGACAGTAGGAAAGTGGTCCTAGAAGTCAAAATCTGCTAAGGAGTATGTCAAAACTCACCTGTCGAATAAACTAGTCTAAAAAATTGATTGCGCTTAAGTGCGTGACCTACACACGACCTTCGGGGGAAGTGCTAGTCCCCGATGAATATGAGGGCACGGTGGTGGCAAAAAAACCCGTGGCATAAGCTAGGGCGGAGCGGCCGTCGATGCAGATCTTGGTGGTGTAGCAAATATTTAAATAAGAACTTTGAAGGCCAAAGTTGGGAAATGTTCCATGTGAACGGAACTTGCACATGGGTTTGTTGATCCTACGAGACGGGGGAAGCCCATCCGATAGCGTGCCAGCGTGAGCTTTGAAAGGGAATCAGGTTAAAATTTTTGAACTGGGACGCGGTGGTTGATAGCAACGTTATGGAGTATGGAGACATCAATAGAGGCCTCAGGAAGAGTTATCTTTTCTGTTTAACAGTCTACCCACTTTAGAAATAGCTCAACCGGATGTAGGGTCAGGCGGCTGGTAGAGCACCGCACATTGCATGGTGTCCAGTGTGCCTCCAACAGCCCTTGAAAATCCGAAGGACCGAGTGCCGACAATTCCCGATCATACTCATAACCCCATCAAGTCTCCAAGGTGAACAACCTCTGGTCGATGGAACAATGTAGGCAAGGGAAGTCGGTAAAATGGATCCATAACTTCTGGAAAAGGATTGGCTATGAAGGCCGGGCATGGGGGTCCTAGTCCCAAACCTGTCA
>JAOVVI020005085.1:0-16886 GCA_028571085.2 Nepenthes alata
GTAAGCTTCACATGAAACACTCCCTCTTAAACGTGAATCTCGTAGCACCACCATCGTGGACTAACCATCCGTCAGTAAGCTTCACATGAAACACTCCCTCTTAAACGTGAATCTCGTAGCACCACCATCGTGGACTAACCATCCGTCAGTAAGCTTCACATGAAACACTCCCTCTTAAACGTGAATCTCGTAGCACCACCATCGTGGACTAACCATCCGTCAGTAAGCTTCACATGAAACACTCCCTCTTAAACGTGAATCTCGTAGCACCACCATCGTGGACTAACCATCCGTCAGTAGGCTTCTTACTCCAGCATCAACCGTCAATAGGCTTCACCTATTGTAGCACTACAATCCATGGGATCACCGTCCCAAGCTTCCGAGGAGGGTTGAGTTCTAAGCCTCCTGATGGCCATGGAAAGATCCAAACACCCGATACCTCATGAAAAACCTCAACTTTTCCGAATTCCCAGACTTTCCGAGCTTCATACTCGATGAAATCTAGACTTTCCAAGCTCCAGAAGAACTCATCAATCATGCATGGGCTTTCTAGCGGTTGTGCATTATTATGATCAAAGTGTCAGGGACAACATCTTACCCATGTCCCTCGTGCAACATTTGCATAGCACCTATGGGATGATGTATACAAAATGTGTAAAAGCACAAAGGCTTTTTTTTTTTTTTTTTTTTTAAAAAAAATCACCCTTCATTATGCAGATTACGTAGAAAAAGTATAATGCATCTTTCTTACACTCATCCTTCCCAGCTCATCCCTAAAACTCTCAAAACTAGCCACTCTTGTATATGGTTATATCACCTCAATTAGCCTAGCTTAAAAAGAAAAACCCACACCATTGTATATGGTTATATCACCTCATTAACCGATAGCTGAAATTATCCTCTCATCTTCTACCACAGATGACTAGAAACTATCCTCTAAAATGCTCTCTAAAAATAACCCTTCATTGATATTCTAAAATCTTCTACATCCTCCTACTTAAGAATATTTTAAAGTAAAATACATCTCCTTTATTTTCTATAATTATCCAAGTCATCCTAAAACTCTTTAAAACCACCTAAGCAATTACCTACTATACATATATTTGAACACTTAACTTTACACGTGAGCATCCTGTGCACATGGCACGTCCGCATGGTGCTTCGCCTACATGCACCTCAGCCATTCGCCACAGGCAGGTCATTCATAACTGTCAAGGATGGAGGCCTTGCAGCATCGCTGTGCAAAAACACGTACATTTAATTATGAGTCAATGCACATATAAAAGCCACCGTAACTTTTATTTCTTCCACGTGGAATCTTTATCAACTCAACTCATATTTTTCTACCAAGCAAATATATTATTCTAAACTGATTTCAACAGAGTTACAGCCGTTGCTTGTGCATAATGCATGTCTGTGCAATACCCATGAGGCAACTTGGACCCGTATCCCATGCTAAGCAACGACACCAACAGAAGCACAACCACCAATGTTCTATTCCCTGACACTAGGCTGTGTCGCTTCCTGCATCATACACAAACGTGACAAAATGCAAAAGCATGCGATGGCATATGCAGGAAAACAGTTTCATCTTTTCTGACTCCAAAATACCAAAGTTGGTTGCGCTGTCCCTGCACAAAATTTATGTCTTGGCTCACTTGACTTCTTTTGGTTCTGCAAACAGTCAGGCAGCATGAGAAACCTCGCCTATTGTCAGATTATGCAAGTCACAAAAAGTCTGATTCAAAGAACAATGTTGATGGCTAACATTTAATTTTGAGAGGAATCACTCCTACCAGACAGCCACGGATCCTCATTTTTTCAGTCAGCAGTGGAATTTTCATTACCCTGCTCCTTATCATTTATGTCCCTATTTTCTTTCTGCACAACACCAGGGGAAACCCCGTTTTCTACCACGGAAAGGTTCCTATTTTCTGATTTACTTATTCCCTCCGTATAAAGGGCTGATTTGGGGATTTCTCTGGATAATGAGACTGACAGCAGCCTTGTGATGCCATCCAATGAACTCTTGGCACCTGAAATTAGAGCAGTCCCGCCAGGGTAACAACGACCAAAGCATGTTGCACAATGGGGGAAGGCGGCCTAATGGAGAATATGAAGCACATTAAGCAGGGAAGAAGGTGAGAAAATTGCAGATAGAAACAGCACGAGCTTGTATGAATTTCACCTCGATGAATGCTCGGCAAAGTGAGAAGAAAAACACAGATTCAGTCTCTCTGAGCATCCGAGTTTCATTGTACCTCAATAAGGAATCATGAACAGCCTTCAATCCCTTAACTAATTCCTGAGCAAGGATGTGTTTCAAGCTTGTAGGGGTACAAGGTCGTAGCTCGTTCATTGCTGCAGATACTCCTGCAAAAGATCAAAACAGGGAAGATGGAAATGTTATCCCCTAATCAGGGCTTGCATCTTAATCTAAATATATCCTCATAGCATGACTATCTCAGGTATGTCTGCCAGCTGTGAGACACTGATCACAGACATGGAGCTTGTAGTCGGTCTAGAAGATATAACTGTATTTCTGCCATTGTTTTAGGAATTGTCATTTCATCTTACTTGCTTTATTACATGATAATTCCTCTTAATGGAAAAAAGATTTGGCCAATTTACACGATTGTCACATGGCCTCATTAAACTGGATATCGACCTTTCGTGCAATGGTAATCACCCTGCTACATAGGGAAATCATTGCCTTTGGACATTGAGATAACAACAAAAGGGCAGTTAGTCCCATATTAGTTTGTTTTAGCATGAGGAATCAGGCATAAATCTGAATATGCCAAAAATGTTGTGGCTAAACTGCCAACATTTGCACTGACAAGAAGATTGTGACATTCACTTTAAAAACACCAGGTTAATCACTTTTCCTCTTCTAATACTCTTCATCCTCCTGCAAACAAGATGGCTATCAAACATACCATTGATAAATACAGCAAGAGGTGGATGCTCCATCAAGGAAGGCGGCGGTGTCACATCCTCTTGACTTTCCTCAACTGCACTACTGGCTGAAAAGCCAAGAGCTGGCAGCGGAACCCAATGGTGTGAATCCAGGACAAGCTGGAACAAAGGATGTAGAAAGTAAGAGAAAAGGAAAAACCAGTGATTGCGACATATTACAATTTAAAATATAGAAATATAAAAGAAAAGAGAGAGGAAGAGAGAGAGAGAGAGAGAACAGAAAAGAATAAAATGTCACCATGCCATGAGCAAAGTCCAGTGTCACATCAACTGTTAATGTTACCTGAAAATTTTCGACAGCAGTACTCATATTCTTTGTAAATAAGTTGAGAACTGCCCTGCAAAAAGTTCAACTGAATTATTGGAAAGAGGAAAATCCATGGAGAAAGGTCATGGCATAAAGTTTGGAATGCAGACTTACTCTTCAAAAAGTGATGGAAGCAGACCCCGAAAATCCAACCCAACCCAACCAAGCCCCATAGCACAATACTGTGAAAATATGCAAGGGAAAGGTTAAGGTCAAAATTCTGAATAAAGAAAAAGGGCAAAATCACTTCTCTAGCTGAAAGCATGCATAATTTCAGGAAGTCAGTGGACTGTTGTGAAGTGTTGCAAGAACATTGATTTTAAAAGCTCAAAGCACTCATTAAGCACGAAATAAAACCAGTGACTCTTATATTTCCAGTGACTCATTCAAAACATGAAGCATGGAACTGACATGGATTTGAAATGCGGGATATTCTAATTCAATACTGAAATGCATCTGGTGACTCCATAGCATGAAATATTTCCCAAGGTTTGCACAAATAAAACCTACTTTTTAGGCTTTTCTCACTTTAACTCCTATTTTTTCACCTTTCCAATTTAACATCCAAAATTTTTTTACGAGGATTGACAATGTTACACCACATGACAGAAATGCCATCAATGTGAGGCTCATTTCAGATAAAAGGCAAATCAGGTAAAATTTAGATTGTTTAAAAAAATTACCACCCCATACAAATATAATAAACCACAATTCAGTAGAAAAACAAAAGTAAAAGGCAAAACAAAAAATATGGAAAGCAAAAAACTCAAAAATTAGTGACATGTGAGGGATTTTATGTCAATTGGTATGACATTGTTGAACACTGCAAAAAATTAATAATTAATTGGAAGGGTGAAAAAGTGGACAAAGTGAAAATTTAATGAAAAAGTAGGTGTTCATGTTAAAAAAATTCTATTTCCAATGTAGTTTGAAGCTGTGATGTCCAGATGACCATGGAGCTACTTCACAATAACGAGGCTCACCCTCTTTGAGATTCCATCACCATAGAATGGCATAAAAGCATCAATGCACCACATTTGAATGTTAATAGAAATATGGTAAGCTCACAATGCTGAGCTCCAAACTAGTTGATAGAAAAGCACCACTAATACACATGACAGCAATCCATTACCAGCAAGAAACTAATAGGCAAGGGATCTGATACCCATCCAAGCTTACTGCCCCATGTGAAACAAAGTACAACACATATCCTTGATGGAAAAGCATCGCCAACTACCCATTTCCATCATTATGCAAAAGTTGCCTTTTTGGTTTTCTTAATCAGCATGTCCCCCAAGTATATATTATGTTTAACCAGCTGAATCAACTTCAATTTTTTTTTTTTTTTATTGATCAAGAAGAAATCCTTGGCACAAATAAAATATGTTCTCTCTAATAACTACTTGAGGAGCTGCTAACATTTAATGCAAATTTTTGTTAACCAAAGCTTTTTTTTTATTTGTTTGGTATGCATTGTTAACCAAAGCTTTGCAGTAAGCCAAAACTAAATAGTTCATATGATTAGTAGTAAATAACATATTTAGGTGGTTTGTTGAGGCTGACTTCATCATTCTGCTACATGATTTTGTGGAGGATTCTCATGTAGTAGAGAAAGAAGGCAACCAGGCTAATAAGCAAAAGCAGCTCATGGGTGAGTAAAGCAAAGCATATATAGGAATTTAAAAGCATATGCATCATAGATGCCTTTAGAAAATACTTACAAGTAGAAAGTAAAAGCAAGACAAACCACAGGCCAGATTGTTGTTAGGATACAATGCAAACTACAAAACTATTGAGGAATACCCTTACCATGCACTGATCCAAGATATTAGACAAGGATCCGCCTTCAGATAACATAGGGAGCATTTTCTTGAGAGTTTTAAGGAGAGAAGTGATCTGATGCATAGCCCAACTAAATAGAAGCCCGCCATCATAGTTTTCTTCACTTCCCGATGTATCATCAGCAAATATGGCACGGTATTGATTAACAACATCAAAAAGATGCATTCTGTGACAGTTCACCATTCCCTTAAGGTACTCATAAGCATTTCTTTGGTCCAGATCATCAAGAATTCCAGTAAGCCATGCCTCTCGACATCTTAGGAACTAATTCAAATATACAAGTCCCAGTCAGGAATCAGCACTTAATTAGATACACAAGAGAACAGCCATCAACTCATTAACTTCAGTCTATCGAACACTTTGAAAACCTCACCTGTAAACGCATTTCATATTCATTAAATACTCCAATTCGACGTAAATATCCAATGATTCGGAGACATTCTGGCAACTGCAAAACCCAATATCAAAATGAGTGCAGCTTTTCCACCCTCTAGATAAGTACCAAACCATTTCGGGTTTTTTAGCAGCACAAAAGTGACCTTGTTTGCTCAATAAATGTGGCCAGAAGGCAAATTCTTCTTAAGATAACTATTAATACCTGAATATTGGATCGAAGTTTCTGGAGAAGTTGAGACAGAAGAGACTGACTGGTCTGCCTAACCTCTGCAGCCAATGCTTGAATTACAGGAAGTCTTTACAGAAATCAAAAATAAGAAAAAGACAAGGAAAAAAACCATAAGCTCCCTTGTCAGGATGTTGACTGGAAATGGCTGATACAAGAGCACAATGTAAGCAAGGAAAATAAACTCACTCGGGATGCATTGTTGAAAGTTTGCAAACAAAAGCTTCCAAGTCGAGAGCTTCATCATAATTTCCATTCCTTACACATCTGAATAAAGTTAGCAATTCACAAAACTGTTAACATTTGTCTTTCCCATTGACTGTTATTTAGCAAATATAATTTCTACAATGCAATGTTCCTGAATGAAGAATAAACAATATACTACATCTGTAACACGTAGAAACAAGGCCCCTACTACAGTTAATTCAGAACAAGGAATTCCTGATAGCTCATTCAGCAATCTAATCATGTTACAGACAATGATATTACTTGACATCCTTTACTAAGCATTAAAAAAAAAACCAATGAGTTAAATGTTGAATCAAATGTATACTCCAACAGAAGAAGCAAACATAGAATTAAAAAATTGTTCCATGTACAATCTAAGAACAACAGCCTACATATTGTCATCACACAGCACTGTGCTCATAATGTCCTTCCAAAAGGGTCAACTTTTTGCCAAGTCCCAAATAGATCATCTTACTTTCCAATGGGTGCCATTCAAAAATGATGGTCCATTTTTCTATTTGAGAACCATTTCATCTCTCTCATGCAGGTCTTGATTCAAAACACACCTTTTCATATTATTATTAATTATTTTGTATAAACACATTGAAGAAACCTACCAGTAAATCTAAAAAGCATCTGGTATCAAAAAGTAATTCCCCGCAAACTTCGCACAAATTAGAAGTAAGACACCTTTTAAGAGATATGAGAGTAAAAACTGTTAGCATATCTATAAGTATGCATGGAAAAAAAGGGTGGAACCAACTTCAATAACTCAACAACATATGCTTCATACAAAAATTCTCCCTCTTCTAAAAGAAAATGGTAAGTGTTTATCTAGCGGTAAGGTTACTCTATTGTGAACTGAAGGTCATGACTTCAAACCACAAAAACAACCTCTTTGCACATATAAGGATAAGGTTGCATACATCTTAACCCTCCCAAAGCCTACTAATGCGCAAAATCGTAAATGGAGCACCTTTTCTTTCAAAAGCAAGAAATCTCTTCCTTGTAACCGTTGTGGTATCCTTGCAAAGCGCTACATTATTCTCTCACACCACAACAACACAGCATCTTGTGGTATGTTTTCATCAAAGCAGACGGCAGTCAATGGTAAAATTATGAATCCCCCCTCCCTAGATGATAAAATGAAAGGGTGTGATGCTTATCCCATGGTTGAAGCCAAAATCATGAAAGTCCATCTACATAACCAAATGTGTAAATCTTATCTGCTCACAATTAATCTAAATACCCAGTGATAAATATAACAGGGGAGAGTAAGACAAAAAGATACAGTACGCAGGAAGCTCAATTAACATATAACCTTGTGCCTTTGACAAGTCCATAGCTATCCATAGTATTAATAATTAGGAACACATTTTTTATATGCTACTAATACGTGAATTATTTTTTATATGCTACTAATACTTCTAAAAATTTTTTAAATGCTACTAATACTTGTACTTGCTTTCTATCTCCTATATTTGTTGCCCACTTTTGATATGCTTGGTTTAGACCTACAAAAATGCACCATAGGCCTTTTGAGACCTGTACCAATTTGAACGTGTGACCTTTACAACTATTCCACATACGTGTCCATAAGCTGAGGAATTTCAAGTAAGTCAAGCAAAGTACTGTGATTTGCCAGCAATGTCTGGTTCATCTTCCTCTTCTCCAAAATCTGCTCAGCAGATTCAATGAACCCAGTGCAACCAGATGTCAGCTTTGGGAGTTCAGCTATCTGCAAAGTAAGAGGATGAAATTTTATTCTATGCAATAATCCTCATCCAGAAATGTGCCCTCACATAGGAGTCCAATAAAATTTCTGAGCAGGAAAAAACAAAACTGTTACAAGTATCTACGGAAGTTTTCATACACATTTAATTGAATGACCAGCTTTCATAATTACCATTCCATATTGTTAGGACTTTTTGTGTTGTCAAACTCCATCACAAAGTGTTGTATTTTGAGTCATCTTTACATATAGTAAGTGTCAGTCTGATCTAGTGCGTGCTTGACAGCAGCCTGACGGAGATACTACAATTGCACAAGATGGCCACACAATTGGAGCTTGGGCTGAAAATTTCTAGAGTCAATCAACATGATTCCTAAATGACAGTTGCCTGAGCTGCAAGGTTACAGTAGTTCTGCATGACGTCAACTTGAGAGAAAAGGTCATCAGCACTGTCAATGTTTTTGGATCTACTACCCACGTTTTTTAACCTGCTTTGACAGTAAGTTTGCGACACTTAAATGGGCTTAACTTCCAAAAACGAGTGGTTCAAATCTTCAAGGCTTGTTGAGGTACTATGTTTTGGAGAGACACAAGCTGCTTGAGAGACTTTCATGTTTACATTTGATGATTTGTTTTTAAAAGCTTTCGAAAATCTCTTACCCACAACCATGGAATTAAATATCAGTTGACATCTGATTTATCAGCCAATACAAATCGTTATTGACCCCCTAATACAAGTATTTCCCAACACTACGACAGAATTGCAATATGCAATAATTTTCCAGCATTGCGACAAAATCGTAACATGTCAATGTATTGGCAATATACCCAATATTTGGACGATATTTCCTTATCAGCTCTCAATTCACTAAAAATTTTGTCGATTCTGATATATCCGGTACTAATACATATTGCTCGATATGTCCAATACTGATATGATCACAATTGATATCGATACTTATATTTTCTTCCATCTACACAACCTTTAAATGCATCTTAACTTACAATCTCATGAAGTTTTGATGTGGCTTATATGTGGAATTGAGGCATTTTGGACTAAAAGAGTAGGTTTAGAATCTTGAGTCTATGAAAGAAACCAAAAGGAGTTCAGATCCTTGCTTGGAGGACTAATCCGAAGGTTAATTCTTCATATTCACGTGTCAAAAGGAGTCAACTAGGAAATCTACTGCGTCTTTACCACTCGGGCTTTAAGTCGATTTTCTAGTGGACTTATCTTTTATTTGCTTGAGAAGGCAGAGAGTTTTTCTCTCAAATTGATTAGTTCTTAAATCTTTCCTATGTCAATAAGAGCGTGTGCTATTACAGTTGCACTTTTTAATCATCTTATTATGATTATGGCTATCCAACCCTAGGCACCTATTTCTAGAAATGGGTCTAAACATCCCCAGCTTTTCACATATGTATCCAGTAGGTGATGCAGAACCTTTTTTTTTTTAATTGAAAACTACATCTGAATTGCTTGTGAATTGAAGGAACCGATTTGGATGGCAATGCAGAACAAATTTTAAAAATCAAAAACGTCTGAATTGCTTGTAAATTGAAGGAGCCCGTTTGGCCAATATGCATTCCGAAATGCAACTTGGACACAGCAAAGCAATAAGATTTGAATCATCTTAAGTTGCAGGAATGGAGAGGAGTAACCACGCTGCAGTTGACACCCGAGGCAGCAACAACAAAAATAAAGGATTCAACTTGCAGTAATTCAAACAAAATCAGCAGGAATGTCACTTGCAATCTTAGAACAGGAACCAAATAACAACCAAAATAAGCGATATTACTCACCCTACAAAGGAATCACTCATGCTTGGATAAAATCATTCTCTTAAGAGTTGAGACTCGCTCACTAACAAATGGCTAACATACTTTGATAGTCTTCTTAGAAATCAATCACCTAAGGGTTGAGATTTAGTCATTAACAAAGGGTTATCATACTTATTCAATAGAGGATTGACTCTCACATAAAAAAAAATAAAAAAAAAGCCTTCTCTGCCTCCCCTTCTCCTCTGATATGCTTTATAGCAAGAAGTTTATCCCCAAGCTCCTTGGGACTCTCTACTCACTTCCTTCCTGTAGATGGACTGCTATCTCTCTTTGGGAATCCCTTATCATTGGAATTCTGTCTTCATCATTCAAATTCTTTCTTATTGGAATGACCTTGCATTAATTAAAGGCTGCATTAGGTTGCTACTGAATTTGAGGGTCTTGAGCCACATCAATAGGCTAGAAAAAATGTTTATTGTAAATGGAATGGACCTAAATTACAGATAAATATTCTCATCATCTTTATAAAAGCACATAGTTGCAAAGCCTTTAATATCAGCAGCTCTACCATGTGGCAGACAATGGACCTAGACATTACAGATAAACTTTCTCATCATCTTTACAAAAGCACACAGAAGCAAGCCTTTAAAATCCACAGCTACACCATGTGGCAAGATCTTTATAGCCATGATTCACTGTCACTAGGCCGAACATCTTGCCAGTTTCCATGCCTATGGAGTGTAAATCTACATTAAACAATGTTATATTTGATGCTTAAAAAGAAATAGCTTAGTTAAGGAGAGGTCCACCAAATAAATATATTGCATTGCTAGTCTCATGCGTTTGAACTTTTCATACATATAATGTAATTTAAATCATAAAAAGCTTTTGTCAGAGTAATAAGTGTATGATAATAACTTTTCAAAAGGTTAAGATCAATAATAGGTGTCTATCTTTTCAACTCTGCTCCAATCTATGCATGAAATTATTAAAAGAGGATGCCATTGCCATATGTATAGCCTTACAACTAGTAAAATACATTTCCTATAGGAGATAAATGAATGAAATCTACTCCACTTCTTGTTTTACAAATTCTGTTGCACATTATTTGCATGCCCTCAAGTATCTACTGGCTCAATATGGACTGAACTTAGAACTAGTAAAATACACTGACAAGTTGAAGATATATGGATGTCATCTAACATCCATCCATTGATATGAAGATAACTTTGTGTAATCTACATGTCTTAATTTCAAATAAGATCATTCTGAAAATGAATAGTTATATGTCCAGATGGCACCAAAGGAGAATCAAACAAGGATCTAGATCTCTTACCAACCCTCCCACAAAGACTAAGAACTGGTACAACAGGATGACCAAGGGCCGAAAGTCAAACATACAGCTCAAGTGAAAGTATACAAAATCATGAAACAAAGAAGCTCTTTGGATATGAGGAAAGAATGCAATGAAAATGACAAAAAAAATTAAATGCTAGAAGTCAAAAAAACAAAGAAACGTATTTTATGAACAGATAAACACCCCATGAATTATAGTTCGTGTAATGCGTATGGCCTATCTTCTCCTTATTTAAGACCGCAAAAAAATAAGCATCCTTTTAGGCTTTCACTTGCTAGATATGATTCCGCTGGTCAGAGACAAGGAAAGAACTGAATCTAAGTTAATATTTTGCATTCTTATCATAAGAATAATTCCCACCACCCTAGAGAACGAAATTACTCAAGGCACTAGCAATGAGAACATTGAGAACTAGCCAACACTAGCAATTATGAGCAGCAGTCTTTCCGATTCAACATTTTGGGAACTAACAGCCAGATCATATTCAAAACAAAGACACAGTAGATCTCTTCCCGCATTCAAGCACGCAGAAACTCATTGAAAATTTACCAACCTCAACTTCAACTTCGAACTTAAATATACTTACCAAAAAAAAAAACTTCGAACTTAAATAAAAATGCCAATCTAATATTGAAATTTATAGAACAAAATAAAACAACTGAAATGAAGTCAATTACCAAAGATTCAAGATGATTATCGATGGAAAAGACTTCCTCTCTTATCGAAAGCAAAGCATCGGCGGCAGATGTGAATGCGCGGTAATTGGCGACAGCCACCTCTTGCATCTGGCGCTGAATACGCTCTGCATCGACTCGGAGAAGCTCAGGTTCCTGAGGAGAAACGGAGAGTAACAATAAACTGAGATCCAAACTTCCAGTGAGGATGATGGAGAGAGAAATGACCTTGTGGAGGCGATCGAGCGTGTAGGAGAGGAGCTCGGAGACATATGGCTGTTGAGAGACAGAAGCCAGGGGAATGAGACCTCCAATTTCTCCATTCTCTTCTAAATTAGTCGATTCCATTTCGATTGACGAATGGACAAAGCTCGGTGAGGGTTTTAGATCTTCATGCAGAGTGAAGAATAACGATGGTATCGCCGGATCCAAATGTTTGCGTGACCGAACCGGAGGAATGAATCTGTAGCGACCGCTATATCACGGTCTCAATTTTTTGATTTTTTTTTTTTCCCGAACAACACTGTTAGAATGCGCAGAGAGTATATAATAGTTTATAACTAAAGGAAAGCCTTCTTTAAATTTTTGTGATTTTTCAGATTTCATTTGTTTTTTTGTTTTTGAGTTCAATGCATTTCATGTAAGAGGACTATTTATAATTACTTATAAAGTTTGATATAAACTTAATATTAAAATACATTATAATTTCTAAAATAACTAATTAGGTAATGTTTATTGCGTACCATGAATTTGTGTTGTCCTATGAATTGAGAGTCGCAAATCGGATTTTCATGCTGATCGATCTGACGTGGATCTGGTCTACATGGTCTCGAACCTGAACCTGTGTAACATAACTGAAAATGAGAGGTCAAAAGACGGAGAAAATTGCTCTCATCATTAATCTTCTGACGCTAAAATCAGCTGTCTTTCCAACAGTATAGAAAGATGTATGGATGATACATGTGCGGTGGATTACGCGTGGATGCGCCCTGTTGATAGACGGCTTAGAGATGCACCCGTTGAAGGTGTCTTAAATCTGATCCATGTTGAGGGTTTCTTAAAAATACAAAAGATGGGATTTCTAGAAGAGAGCGTGTCCTTTTGAAAGAGTATAATCCTTTTGAGACGAATGACTAGTATCTTCAGGCCACATCTTATAGCCGGAGTGGGTGGCTCCTTTTCTCCCTTTTCTCCTCTGCCTCTTTAGCCGTTTCGGCGATTCCCCCTTCTTTGGATTTTTTTTCTCTGTCATTTCAGCCATTTTCCTCACTCTAGTCCTTTTTTCTCTACCTCCTTCATTTTTCGTGAGAATAAAAGAGATATTTATAGAGGAATGGGGCGATTGGATTATCAAAATAATATAACCACTTATTGAACCGTCTCCGTAGATAATGACGAACGGGTAAGTTGCGTATGGCACATGGACTTGCTTTCTGGACCGGAATCATTATACCTCTGGGTCCTCTCTGGGCTGAATTTTATTGGGCTTTTATTTCATCTGGACTTTCTTCTTAGGTCAGGTTTATCGAACCCCATCATTAGCCCTCCATGCCAGGTGATTTGAAAATTTTAATCCCCGACATATTTCTGATGGGATGCTGTCTGTTTTGCCTTTTTCGGCTTACCATCTTTGAAAAATCTGATTTTTAAAATCTGACTTCTTTTGAGAGGCTCGATGATCTAACCAAGTTTTAAAATCTGACTTCCTCTAGGCCGCTCGATGATGTAATCAAGTTTTAAAATTTGACCGCTTTTGGGCCGCTAGATGATATAATCGAGTTTTAAAATTCTGACATCTTTTGGACTACTCAATGATGTCATCGTGTTTTAAAATTTGGCATCTTTTGAGCCGCTCGGTGATGTAACCGAGGTTTAGAATTTGACCTCTTTTGGGCCGCTCGGTCATGTGACCAAGGTTTGGAATTCGACATCTTTTGGGCCACTCGGTGATTTAACCGAGGTTTAGAATTTGACATCTTTTGGGCCGCTCAAAAATATGCCATGATATACGAGCACTCGTATGATCAAATAGAATGATTATAGTATTAATTAAAATATGATTCAGGCAATTAGTATGATACGTGCAAAACTTACCTGGATTCAAGGTGGAATCTTAGTCGGTGTTCAAAGTAGATGGAGTGCCATGTTCTTGGAGTGGTGTGGTCTATATTGCTCTTGGCTTTCGTCAATACTTGACGACTGAATCAATTTTCTCGCCACTGTCAGGCCTTGTCACTCGTGGACACTTTGGCTACGAGGTGATCATCCCACACAGGATTTTTTGTGAATGCTAGGCAGCCTTAATTACGTGAAAGTTGAATGACGAAGCCCCCAGCATAACATACTTTGACCGACACAAATCGAAGCAGTTGAAACTTTTAGAAGACTGTCTTCAAAGGCCGTTGTATTGGGTTTGGTCACTCATTGTAGGATTCATTATTGTGCTCATGCGCGATGATGTGGCCTCAATAGAATTTTGGAGTGGAAATTCATGAATGAATAAAATCCAAACTAAAAATTCGGTGTGGATTATCTTCCAGAGCGAAATTTGGTGCGCGAAAAATCCGTAGTGAATGAAACCTTCAGAGTGGATGAAATCCGAAGTGAGATAAAATTTCGGAGTGAAAACACCCCCGGAGTGAACTGAGAATCCAAACTAAGTAGTCTTCCAAATTGAGATGATATCCGGAGTAAAAAACCTCCGGGGTGGGCTGAAGCTTCACACTGATGAGAATTCTGGAATGAATAAACTTTCGAAGTGGTCATATTCTGGAGTTTCAAAACTTTTGGAGTGCTCAAAATTTCAAAGTGACCATCTTCTGAAGTGTTCAAACTCCTGGGGTGACCAAATTTTATTAGTGATTAAACTTCTGGAATGATCAAACTTACTGAGTGCTCAAATTTTCTAAGTGATCAAGCTTCCGGAGTGATCAAACTTCCAAAGTGATTAAGCTTCCGGAGTGTTCAAACTTCCGAAGTAATCAAACTTTCACAGTAACCAAGCTTTTGAAGTACTCAAACTCTCGGAGTAATTATCTTCCAGAGTGATCAAACTTCCAGAGTGATCAAACTTCCAAAGTGACCATCTTCTGGAATGAACATGGGAGCACCATAGTGAATATGCGGCCGGAGATAATCTGAGGCCCCGTAGTGTAAGAATGTTGGACTGGTTGCGTTAAGTTGACTAGCTCCGGGTTGGATGCTCGATTCTGGGAGTTGGATTGAATGCTATCAAACCGGCTGGTTGAGAGAAGTAATATGCCGGAGTCGTTATGGACAAGTGAAACTGCTACCAGAGTGGATCTTGACTGGCAGAGCTGCTGCCAGACTGACATTTGACCACTGGACTGAGCAGCTATAACTTCAACTTTGGGCGTCAAAGTATCTCTATCAACTGAGAGAGACAGAGAGCCGGAATGCCTTTCGAGCACAGGTGTGGACCTGGCTAACAAAGAGTTGATATGCTGGTCCAGCTCACTCCGGCTTTTGTGATGGAGTGGATTTAGGCTACTTCTGGAGTGAGGGAAGTAATTTACCAGCTTGTTGAGAAATAAAATGCCGGAGTGAATCTAACATGCTTGGCAGATAAACAAAATGCCGAAGTTGATCTAGGCTTGCAATTCTGAAGAGTGACCAAATTCGGAATCGGGTGGCGTTGGAATAGAAATCAATCGGAGTGGCTTTCCAGTTGGCAGAAAGATGAAAGGCTGGTTGAGCTCATTCTAGCATAGGTCCATCGTGCCGGAGTGGATTTAGGCTGTTGGAGAGAGACAAAAAATGACGGAGTATATTTGGGCAGCAGTCGAAGTAAGTTGCTAGTTTGGATGCTCGTTATTCATACCGATAAATACACATTGAATGCCGGAGTGGAAATTCGCCTGAGTGCCTTTTGTGTGTTGGAATGAAAATAATCGACGGAATGCCTTTTTGGCCGTAGTGGATTTCAATCGGCTGGATGCCTGATTAGCAAACTAGCAAAATTGATGCTGGAAGGAGTTGCTCGTGGTGCTGGTTTGGGTGCCAATTTTCCACACGAGCAGAACACACGTTGAATGTTGGAGTGAAAAATGAGCCAATTGTGCGAGAGAGGAAGTGCTGGTTTGCAGTTGTGACCGAGCAGTTATGAGAGGAGATTAGCAGTTTGCAGTTTTAACCGGGTTATTGTGAGAGGAGATTACCGGTTTGCAGTTTGTGAGAGGAAATGTCAATCAGCAATTTGTGAGGGGAAATGCCGATCAGAATTTTGCGAGAGGAATGCCAATCGGTAATTTACGAGAGATTTTCAGAGTGCTTTGAGCTGCTGTGCTGCTTCTGGAGTGAGAGGAAATCTTGGGGTGAATAAGGCCGGTTGAGTAGCTCTAGAGGATAATCCCTGCAATGGCGGCGTCGTCGAGTGACGTCGGTGCCTTCTTCCTCTCTCCATCTCGCCTACCTCAATTTACTAGTTTTCCTCCAGTGGCGGCGATTGTAGCATTCGTGCCTAGAGTTAACGATTTCCCTTTGTTCTCTTCACAACGTAGCATAAATCGAAGGGGTAAAGATGGAGAAGACTTTGTCGGCTCCAAATCTGGGCGTCGCCTCCTCCAATGATAGCTGTCGCTGCCGTTCTTTTCACCAGCCTCTCTTTTTTCTTTCTTCTTTTCTTCCTCGTTGCAGTTCTGCTCGACTGCCTTTCTTTCACTTTTCTTTTTTCTTATTTTTTTATGTTGGTGGCCTCTTGGAGCCGATTTGACTAAGTCAAACCGGCCGTGGGGCAAAATCTGAGCTCTTTTGATCACGCACAATCTTGTCTTTTGTGGTCATTTTGGCTACAAAATTTGTTAGACCATTAATCCTCCAAAGTAGAATAACCTTCTTTTGAACTTTTTGTTTAGGTATTCGAGGCTGGAATTGGAGAGGAAGCCCCCATCATGGCATGGGGAAGGCCCCAGTATGGCATCTTCTGACTGGCCCTACTATGTCTTCACGCCAGGCTTATAGCTCCAAGGAGATGGCTTACAAGTAGAGGCCCAAACAGTAGATTATCCTCTGATACTGCATAAACCTCTTTGTGATCAAAAAAGTTGCCGGCCATCTTGGGAGTGGCAAGAGTGCTGCCGCTCAACTTTCTATCTGGAATGAAATCCGATTGTTTGAGCAAACTCGGATTTGGATAATTGGCCTGCATGTTTTCTAGGTCCGAGGTTTTCTTTATTTCTTCTTCTTGAAGTTGCAGGATGGGTGGTTGAAGAAAGAGCCCCTAGTCTTTGATGATTATGTCATACGCAAAAAACCCATATGGGATATATTAATAAAAAGCGTCTACTGTTACGGCCGGATATTTTATTGGAGTATTTAAGGAGTAAAATTTGGTAGAGTTAATC
>JAOVVI020005086.1:0-16886 GCA_028571085.2 Nepenthes alata
AGTTATAATTTCATTCTAGCAAACATGTTGTAAATAATATACTTGATAATTCTTTCAAAATTTAATTCTAACAAAATTAATTTCATATGATATTTATTAAAAGAATTATTAAGGATATTTTAATTTTCTTATTTGGTGTATAAAATTCGATGAGAAAAATAAAAAAATAATATATATAGTAATTTGGAATTTTATGTCATTTTACAATTTCACAATTTATTATAAAGACAGATTTTTTTTTAAACGTGATAATTTAAATTATTTATTGAAATGCATGATAATTATATATTTTTAAATAATTAATTAATTTTATAAAAAATATAATTAATTTTATTTTGTTGCATTTTAGATAGGACAGAAGGATAAAATCATTGGATGAATGAAACAATGTAAAATGTTGAAGGTAATGTTAAATGAAATATCTTAACAAAATAAAATAAATAATATTTTAAATAATTTAAATCTTTGAAATTATGAAACTCTCTAATAAATATCATAAACCTTAGACACAAAATCTCTGATTCATATAATTTTTTGGTAAGTAAATTATGTAATTTTACACCAATAAATAAAACAAAATATATTTTACAAAATTTTACATTTTTGCACCGTACAAGTTTTCATTTCTATAATTTTCTTTGCCCAAAAAGAAGCTTAAGACATCGTACTTCCATTGACACCTTCAAATCTTCAATCGCAACAGTAATTTGTTTTGAGTTAAACCCTCATCAAACATCGAAATTTCTAATTTCTAAAGTATAAAATTAAATTTGTCAATCCAAATTCAATCCAATTTGTTTTTCCCAAATTGTTGTTCTCTTGAATTGAGGGGAAAAAAACGGTTTCTCAATCATGGCTGGGTGAGTGACGTTCTGGTTTTCTGCGTTCTCGGTATTTGAATGGGTGATCTTCGAGAACCAGACGTCGCAGTTGCAGCAGATTCGCCGTCGCCGTCGTCCTCCTCGTCATGGTCGCGGCCAGACCCGTTTTTGATCGGGTCGGAACGTTGGGCGTGGGCGGAGCGGGTGACCCAGGAGATTATAGGGTGGGTTCAGCCAACTGTTATGTCTGAAGAGAGGAGGAGAGCGGTTATTGATTATGTTCAGAGGCTTACAAGGAATTCTCTTGGGTGTCAGGTGAGAATTTCCTTCCTTCCCCCTTCCCTGTCTGTTTGTTTGAATTTATGGGATCTTGTGCCAATCTTGACTATTTAATTTGCTTAGTAGAATAAGGATTCACATGTTTCTATGCGGGTTTTGAATTTGCATTGTTAACTTCACTGGGCAATATTACTTTGAAATTGTATGATTGGTTTGTAGCGCATACGTTGATTACAAAGCCACAATCTCTCTGAGGCTGCTCGTTGATTTGAATCAAATTGAGCTTGTTTTTCGGGGCAAAGTTGTGGTGTCCTTGTCTTCCCATAATTTTCAGGCATGGCAGTCCATTTTCCTCCTGGGTTTCATTGGTTATTTCATATAGCCGGTCCCTTGGCAGCAAGCTTCCTCTGCAAATCAAAATTTTCATGGCAGATGCAAATGGTTTCGGCTCTTGTGCTGTTTTCTATAATTGTTAGTTGATGTTGGGAGGCAGTGATGGGATTGCCATGATTTATCATTTCCGTAGTAACTGTAACGACAGAATTGTGGGATGAGAGAGAGGTTCCAGCGTAGTTTTTCGCATAGCTAATGGTGCCTTAAGTCCTAATCGGTAGGGCTGTTGTGAGAGAGTTGAAAAAAGGCTATGAAGCTATTCTTTGATACAGGAAACAAGATGATTGCAGATATTAAGGCAGCAATAAGATGAGTCCAGTGGGGTTTAGCAAATTAGAGACTTGAAGAGATTGGAATTTTGGATTAATTATAGTGGAATGACTGATTGAGCCGAAAGTATTGAAATTGAAATAGTAGTTGTTTAAACTTTGGCAGTGTTATAGGATTTAAGTGATACCTCTAGAAGAGTGGATTATTAGAATTTCTCTATCGAATGCAAAAATATACTTTTGTTTGGCAAGATATGAAATTGGCAATCTGTCAAGGCCCATCTATTAGAACAAGCTGCAGCTGTCTATTTTCTGAACAAGGGTGTTGAGGTTGTCATTTGGAACAGTAATCATTTTTGTTTGTAATCCATAAAGTGGTGAATCATTAGTTAAGTGACATATTTTCTATTGTTATAGATGATACTTTATGGCCTTTGATGGTTGAATTATTAGCAACCTTGCATATTCAGATTGAAAAGTTTCTTAAAGAAGTGAAGCTTTGTTGCTTCTAGATGATGTTGCATGGTAGGGGATTTCAATTAAATTGTAGCACCAACATGAAAGAAGCTGCATTAATGTAGTTCATTCTCTATGATGGAGGTTTGGACTTAGTGAGGTCGTTCTCTCTCACTCTGCACCCTATACTTCGCCCTTCCAATATATGTTGAAGCAATTATCCTGGACACTTGATGCCCTTACATCGGAATGGCATTTGGATTCTTCAAATTAATAGAAAAAAAAATCTACACATTTTTGGAAAATAGCTGAGTCTAACATGTAGATGCATGCCGTAACCGATAGTCATACCTAAGTTGCAGTAACATTGTTCTCTCTTAATGTTCTTTTGATGACAGATTGTGAGTCACTGAATCTAGTGGTGAAGTATGTCCACGTTTTCACTAGAATAGACATGTTTTTCTCTAAAGATAAGATGGGACATAAAGAATGTTCAAGAATGTAGTCTACAATTATTACGGAAATATAATCAAATGTTAAATTGAGGAAAACATAGTAGCTTGGGGAAAAGGAGGGTGAGTTGTGGCTTGAGATTGATGTTGCTCCATTGTGACAAGTGGTCATGAGTTCAAATAGCAGAACGAGCTTTTTTGTTATTCTGGATTAAGTTTATGTATATTTGATTCTTACTGGATCCCTGATATGGGTGCCTTCACCCTTTTTTATTAGGATGGAATATATTGGTTAAGTCAACAAAGGGGTAACATATGTTGTGAAATTGGACTTGTGCTTGAAGCTAATCTCACCACCCCAAGATTTGTGCTAAGCCATACTAACATGTGCATTGCACCATCCAGAGTTTCATATCTACCCACACAAGAACTATGTGTCAGCATGGAAGATGAATATGATAGTATTCCTTTTTATTTAAGGTATGGATCCCAAAAGATTATTTTAATAATAATTAATTTAATTAAATTGATAGATTTTTGAGGTTAATTGAGGTTTTGAGACAAAAATATTAAGTTTTGGATTGGAATAAGTTAGGTTAAATGGTGCTTGATGTACTCATGACCTACAAATGAGCATATTTTAGACAGAATGTCTGCCCCTAATATGCTCTCAACCAGTGTACGTGCGTATTTATGAAAAAATATTGACGTATGAGGGATGCTCGTGCGCGGTACAGTTATGTCTCAGTGCCTGACCGGCATTGCTCCAGTTTTCTATAAATATGCGCCTTGGCCGACTTGAGCTTATTTCTATTGAACTTTTGAGAGAAGAGAGAGAAGAGAAGAGGACGAGAGAAAGAGAGGAGGACAAGAGAAAGAAGGAAGAGGAGAAATCAATGTGAAATCATGTGATTTTTGAAAAAATCAAGTGAAGGCAAGTATATCCAAGCCTTTTCTTCTTTTGTTACTATTTATTTATGATCTTTTTAAGTGTTTCTTGTTTTAAATGCTCATGTATATGTTATTTTTGTACTTAAAGTTATTATACTTTATATACATGTGATTTTATTCCCATTTCATGAACTTTTATGAAATACGTGTCTTAAATCCATACAAATGTTACTTAACTACTGAATTTCTACAATAATATTGTTGCATGCTTTTAAAATCTATTTAATATTCTTGTATGTTTTCAAATTTTAAGTATGTGTTTATGCGTATCTTGAATTACTACGCAATTATTCATGCATGTTTATAATTTAGAGAAATCGCATAAACAATGTTCAATTTCTGAATTATAGTTTTGATGTTTATGCATGATTCCTATTTGTAAGAAAGTGTTAAAAAATCATATAAATTATGTTAACTTCTTACAATTTCTACAATATAGTTTCTGCATGTTTTTAAATAACATATTAAAATTCCTATATATTAATAATTTTTATCTCATGTCACATAATTGTAAGAAATATGAAGGAAAACTCTAAATAAATTTTGATAAAGAAAGTATTTTCTCCGCTATGAGAGAAACTAAGAAATATTCATATTTGAGTAAAGTTTTTAGTTTGACCAAGTGTGGGCCATTATAGAAAATTGATTGAATATATTGAAACATATCCTAATATATTATTAGTAAATTGAAAGTCAAGTCTATCATTTGTTGATCAGAAAAGCAATATTCCGCTTTGATTATGGATATTATATGTAGCCAGCCAACTCACAAGTCATGAATAGTGTCGTATGGCCTTTTGGATATGTGAAAACAATTATAACCCAAATTTTGATATTCTCACTTTATTATTGAGGTCATTACCGATCCTTGGTCCTTTTATATATTAGCATGATTTTAATATAATTTTGTATGTTTGCATAATTTTGACATGCTTGATCATGAGTATATAGATTTTGACATGTTTTTATGTATTTGTACTGATTTTGGTATGATTTATGTACATGTATAGATTTTGGCCTATATGATTATTACTTTTGGCTTTCACATGATATCAGAAAATTGATGTTATTGGCTTTTCAGAATTTTGATCATGTCATAATTCTTACATGCTTTGTTCAATATATATTAATATATGAAAACATATATGTTTTGTTGAATATTAGGCTCATTTTTATCTCTGTTTTTGTTAACCCTGCAGATTAGCGAGTTAGGATTAGTTTGTAGGAGTTTGGGGAGAGAATTATTGTTCAGAAGTTAGCTTTTAAGATATTAGAATGATTTGATATTTTATTGTAACTTAATGGTTTAATATGTTAACTTTCAATTTTTAGTTATTTAGATTAATGTTGTATCTAGCTGATGATGATGGTGACATATCTACATTTGGTCATTACTTTTAGAAATGTTAAGTTCAATTTTAGATTTTGGAAGTTTAGTTTAATACTTAAATTTTAGTTGAGATATTTTTCTTTACATATGATTCGAGGTCAATTAGTTGTCGTTGTTCGGAAACACTTTCCAGTGTAGCTTTTGGGTATTGTGATTTGATCCATTATCAATTTGGATATAATTTGGGCCATTTAATGGTATTCGATTGCATATTTGCATTCTTGTGTCAATTTGGATTTTAAGTCGATAGAATAAATAATAGATTTTTTGGTCTTAAAGATAAAATTTGATTTAAGTTAATTTCAGATTATGGAATTTAAAAACCAAAGATTAAGATAATTACAGATCAAGGAATAAATAAATCTGACTTTAGGCTAGGGACGTGATGGTTTACCTTCATTATGTACTAAATACTTATTAAATATTCAGGTCTACCTAACTTGATTAGCCTATTAGATCATGTGTATCATTGTATCACATATGCCAGTATCATGTTTTCGTTGTTGTCAGTTAGATAGTGTTAGCCTTTGATAAAGAGGTCAGATCACTGCTCCTTGCTCTCTCCTGGTCGTTGAAGTGCAGGTGAGGCTGGTTACAGAAATTGTTGAATTGGCATTGGTGTGTGACGGAGGTTATGTCTTTGAAATTATTTTTGATAGTCATGAGGAAGCTTTTCTTATTAAAAGCATTTGAGTTGAATTGGTTGTGAGTGGACTATTGTCTAAAGTAAGAAGTTGATAAAAATTGGATATGAGAAAGTTTTTTTCTTTTTTCTTTTTTTTTCTCAGGATGATAAGGATTTGCATACTTCTTTAGAGCTGGAAAAATCCTTGGTGAAGGGGACACATTTCTTGTTGGTATTGGGTACAAGTATGAGATCCTTCAGAAGATGAATTCTGATATCCTCCATGAAATGAAGGGACAGAGTAATTTCTTGGGTAACTTAAAGATTTATGGGCACCAAGGACAAAACCATGAGGTTCCTCAAGGAAATAGAAGGTAGAATGGAGGACTGCAGCCCACAATGTATACGCATTATGGCTTTTTGCCTGATACCTATTTGTTGTCTTTTGGTTGCTATATATAGGTGGTTCTCTTGGCACTCTATTAACTGGATACTTTGGTTTTGACTGGTCCCAGAAAAAATCTTGGTGATATACAGTCGATTCAGTTGCTGTTTTATTGTTACATTTTGTGGAGGTTAATATCATTGGATTGAGAACTCATGGAGGGACTGTTTCTGGATTTGTTAGAGTTTACATGACATTAATGGAATTGAGGTGTTTGGACTTTGGAAGGTGGTGAAATTTCAAGAAATTAATAGGAGAAATCTAGTAAGATAAGAATTGAGGATAAAACAAGTCAAAGTTACTTGGTATGTGGAAAGTTTGAGAAAGAGGCTAAAAAAAAAAATCAAGAAAACTGGAGTCAATAGAATGAGCTGGCTTGATCTTGATTGAGCCTTCTTGCTGACCTATGACTTTGGATTTATTTATCAGACATCAAACAGTCTATTTAAGTTGGGGATAATAAAAAAATTATGCTTTTTTAGGTTTGATTGCAAATGTGGCTAATTAGAGGGCAAATGGCAAACTACAGTTGCAAAATTGTGCTGTCCTTTGAACCTCAACCCAATGTTTCATGTTCTTTTTCAAAATGTGGTTTTTGGATGTGCTAGTTATGCTAAGTGTGTTTAGGTGACTTAAAATTCAGTCTAGAAAATTATTGAGATTAGGTGTAATAAAATAGTGGTAAAAATTTATTAGGGGCCTCTGCTTAGTACTATATGTTGGCTGTTCAAAGGAAGAGTATATGATTTATTTTGAGAAAGAAAAGAGATATTGTTCTATTAAACTAAACAATAAATAGATGGACTAGAACAAACACAATTTAAATGCTTCAGATAAATTTATATATGAAATTTCGACAGCTCTATCAGTTTTTTTTCTGCTTAACTCCTTTAATCATGGTGTACATATATATATATATATATATATATATATTCATGACCTTGTCTAAAAGGAGATTTAGTTTTCCTTTGAAAAGCAGAATGCTGGCAAAATCATCATCAGAATCTAAAAATACAATCTTTATTTTTTTTTCTACCTGAAATGACTCTTGATGTTTGCAGGTCTTTCCATTTGGATCGGTACCACTAAAGACGTATCTTCCTGATGGGGACATTGATCTAACTGCCTTTGGTGATTTCAATTTGGAGGAAGCTTTGGTGAATGATGTATACTCAGTGCTTGAAGCAGAAGATCGCAATCCTGCTGCCGAGTGCACAGTAAAGGATGTGCAATACATTAGTGCAGAGGTTTTCCTTTTTCACCTAGATAGGCCTTGGTGGTTTTTGTTTGAGGTTAAAGGGAAAACACCTTTGATAAACTTAAGATTAGGTGGTAGAAATATCTATTCTATGACATATTTCTGAGTAAAAAAATAAATTCTGATGATTCTTGTTTGATTTTCTATGTATGTCGAGAAAATAATATCTGTCTGCATTGTGGATTTTCAACTCTCATGTTATCTGGGTCCAAGCACAGATACAGGAGGGTATACATTGGGTAGCTAATGGCTAGCAATACTTTTTTTGGATCTTTAACTCTGAAGAGTTATTATTGACAAGGCTTTCCTTGCTTGCGCTTTGCTGTATTTATCGAGAGTCTTGCTTGTCTACCAATGTTAATGGGCTGGAGTTGTTGCATTGTTGCCGGGGTTATAGTGCAAACTCAGTAAGGGCTACTGCCTCATGGAGAGTGCTGGTTAACAATGTTAGCCCAAGATAACTAGATTTCATGAAGAACTTCAAATATTGGTATTTTAACAGCTAAGGTTATAGAGGAGGCATATATTAAGATCAGGAGGAGGATAAATATATTGTTCTTACAAGAAATGAAATGGGTGGGAGAGAAAGCTAAGGGTATAGCGAGGAGCGATTTAAAATTATTGTTTTCTAGGAAGGATATAGAAATAAAGTTGGCATAATTGTAGTAAAAATTTAAAAGAGAATGTTGTAAGTGTGACGAAAAGTGAGGATAGAATTATAACTATTAGGATGGGGGTGGGAAAAGAAAAAAATTGTCCATATGAAACCCCAACTGCAGTTATGTGAACAATACAAGCAAAATTCACGGAATTATTTGATAAGGTGATCCCAGAGATTATATGGAAGGTGTTGATTTTTGTATGCAAGGATCTAAGTGACCATGTTGGACAAGATGCATATAGAGTTACAAACAAGCACGGAAGCTATTGCTATGGGAAGAGAAATGAAGAAGAACAAATATTTTTGATTTTGTTGTGGCTTATGATCTTTGGTGGCTCATCAAAAACTCAAATTGATTAGTTTATCCAAGTAAAAAATATTGGTCGTTTTGTAATACTAGTTAGAACATTTTTGAGGAAAATTTGCCTAGACAATGTGGTCTGTTAGTTTTGGATTTGAGAAATGAAAGAATATGAGGGTAAAATTGCATTTGACCTAGAATTAAATTGTAGAACTTAAAGGGTAACAAATAAAGTCTCTTTAAAAGGAAAGATACAAAAAGAAAATACGGGGGATCTTGAAAATATTCAGATTCTATCAACAATTGCATTTGAAGAGCATCCAAAGAGATTTTAGCAGAATCAAAGGGGGATTACCATGCCAAAAGGAAGCTTGGTAGTGGTCAAAAGTTGTCCTAGTGAAAGTGATAGCTAAAGAAATTGTGTCATGACATTGCAATTGCATATATAAAAATGATGAGCATGTGAGAAAAGGAGGGAAAAAGATGGTGTGTCGGTCGAAATCTAAAGAATATGATAACTTGTATAAGCGACTTAAGAATATTTATAGGTAAACAAAAGAAAAGAATAACACATGGAGAAAAGAATATTTATAGACCAGCTAAAGCGACATATAGGTGAACAAAAGACTCAAACCAAGTGAATTGTATCAATTATTAAGGATGATGAGGAGTGATCATTTGTTGCATAGAAGGATACTAGGGGGAGAATTGTATCAATTATTAAGAATATTTCCACAATCCTTTCAACGGGGTTAGGGACAAAAACATATTGTTTGTGGAGATAGTACCTCTCAGATAAAACTAACTTATTTTTGTTATTTTTCTATCAGAAGAGAGAAATTTAAAGCTACACAAAAGATGGAATATTAGTAAGACTACATGGCTTCCTAACCATGGAAGTAAATATTAGTTGATATAGTATATTGGTCAGTATATTTTCGTATCGAGCCTCCTCAAAAGTGATAAAATCAAATACTGGTAAAATATCATAATATATCACAGTCTATGTCGGCCGATAAATTGTGCCAATTTTTAACCCATTCCTAACACCACTTGAAAAGTACCCAAGCCCCTCTCTCTATTCATTCACACCACTTCTCACAAGCAACAGATGAGAAACATAATGCACATTCTTCTTCCTTTTCACCTTTTGTAGTTTGTCATTTGCTCGTCTTTTTAGTTATTAATAGCTTGCATGCATATCATTTGTTAATTAGTGAAACTTTATTCTCCTTATTTGATTTTATTATTATAGCTTTAATATTTGCTTGTGTATAACTTGATATTAAAATATTGATTCAATGAGTAAAAATTGTCCAAAACACTTAAAATATGTAAAATATGATTATATGTGGCTTAATTATAGTATTTGTCTCGACTTTGATGTTTAAAAGAAACTTGTGTTCGAACGGCTGATACCGATGCCAATATTAATGCCCATACCATATTTTCGTCCATGCTCCTAGTGGAGGCTTGGAAATGCTTGGGGGAGGAATTATGTGGTTGACTAGATTATTTATCAAAATCCTAAGTAGCATTAAGATAACGGATGAGTGGTGAAGAGCACATTTGTATCCATTTCCAAGAACAAAGGGATATATAGATTTGTGCCACTATAGAGTTATTAAGTTGATTAATCATACAATAAAGTTTTGGAAAAGTGTGATTGAAAGGAGGTTAAGGAGATATAAAAGGGTGTTAGAGAACCAATTCGCATTTGTGCCAAGCAGATCTACTATGGATGGCTATTTCTTTGCGAAAATATTAAATCGAGTAATTTAAGACAGATAGGAGTTTCATATGGTGTTTATTAGTTTAGAAAAAGCATAAGATACTATCATAAGAAAAGTATTATAAAGATTTTGAGGAATTAAGTTACATTGCTTAAATTGGAGATTAAAGATATTTATAGTGGAGCTATTAGTTTTCTAAGGACACTTACAAGGGAGACCAAAGTTTTTACTATAACAATTGGTTTATACCAAGGCTCCACTTTAGGTCCATATCTATTTGCCTTAGTTATGGATTTCCTGATAAAAAAACATATACGATGATTTACTTTTGTGCATGCTTTTTTGGCATATGATATAGTTTTGAGTAATGAATCAAGAGATGACATTTATGCTAAGTTGTAAGTTTGGAGGGAGACTTTAAAAGGTATTTGAATTAGTAGAACAATTATTGGCATATAGAATGTAGGTTTGGTAACAACAGAGAAGTAGATGATGAGAGGAGAGGATATGGACTGCAAGCCTAACAAAACAGAACTATTTCAAATAGTTTGGTTTAATGGTTCATAAAGATATAAAATGTTGGAAGACATTGTATATTCACAATGTAGATTATTTAGTTGGGAATGTTTCTGCTTGGATATTAGAGGCTCGATTAAAGCCTACCATTAAAAATTAAGCATTGTGTTTAAACTAAAGACTATCAGAGCTTGGGTTTTAATGGAAGAGTTGTGGCTGCAAATTATAGATAGTTTATTCAGCATTGTAAGAGGTCTTTTTGTAAGAATGCACTTTTCTTGAATATCAATAAAAAAAATTTCAGATTGCTTAGCATTTGCCAATTAGTAACCCGTTTTATTAAATGAAAAAGAGATCCATCGGGGTAAAAATACTATAGATCCAAAAATATAGAAGTGGAGTCAATGCTTTCTTTTTTGCCAATTTTTTTCATATATAAATTATAAAATCCAAAAATCACAGAGGTAGATAGAGAGGTAGGAATTTATCAAATGAACCACACTGCTTATGCATCTGGATTTTATTGATAGAGGGAAGGGGCTGGAACCATGAAGTTCTAACTTCTCAATACAAAGTGAATTTGTAGGTCTTCTTTTTTAATCCCTTTTTGTTTGGTAGTTAATAAATAATTACTATCTTGTGTTTATGGAAAACATTTGGTCAAGTGGCATCTACATGTACAATGCAGGCCCTATAACTTGTAATGGGCAAGCAGTTCACTCTCAAGCACTCAGAATCCTTAACTAGTGTCACCACCCTGGCCCAAGTAACTAATTAAAATATAATTAACTAACCCGAATAATTTTTTTTCTATAATTGAACAAAATCCAATTAACCAAATAAAATTTTCAATACTGATTTGAATCTAAATAATCCAAATAATGGGTCAAACCTAATGAACCGACAAACCTAAAACGAACACAACATCCATGACTGACAGCAGAAATAGGATCTAATCGAATTGATCCTATCCAATCTCTAAATAAACAATATAACAACTTGCTCTTTTCAACTCTATCTATAAGGAAAACAACAACCAAACATCCAATAAAAATAATGTAGAACTTGTATAAGCACCCATGTTAATAAACGTATTTGCCAATATTACAAACCATAAATAATCAACAACAATTCCTGACATAAGCTCAAACGAATCCAAATACGTGTCTAATAATAAAATAAGAACAAATGCTTTTGACCTTTCCAATTCAAGATCCTATAAGTAATTTCAAAGCTCTCTAATCTAAAATGTTAGAAAATAGGGTAAAATTTTGAGCCTAAGCTCAGCAAGTATTTGTGTGTATACATACAAATACAAATCAAATGTATAAATCAAATAGAAGAATCATAAAACTAAAATATTATGTCAAAATCCAATTTATCAAATAATCCAACATATCAAATGTTCAATTATGATTTCTTATGTAAACTTCATAATCTATTAAAGCATTTTAAATATCAATAATGATACAAGAAAAATCTAGAAAATCCAAAACATGCCAAACTGATAACTGAAGACTGAAAGATTAATTTTGATGAAGGGTTATACATACTCTAATAATCTTAGGCCAAAACACTACTATTTCGATTTGTAGACCATAAATTTTTTCTATAGATATTGTCAAGCGCCACTTTCTTTTATTACCTGTTTGAATAAGTACAGTTCTCAAGTATGCCTAATATATTAGGACGTTTAAATATATTGTTTTCATTTAATTTCTTACAATTGTTCTCAAAAAAATATTAATCGGTGGACTTTATAACAAATAATAAAAGATTTCCTCTCTATAGGAAAAGTACAAATCAAAATGTTCTACCCTATGAGAAAGTACAAATTTATATAGAAATAAAATAGAGTCAGGTCCGAAACACTTACATGGAATACCACATGTAAGACCAAATGCACAAGTTTCATAACTTTTCTTTCACAAATAATTTCATATATAACATATTATCTCAAAATATTTACTTAATATGTGATTAACAGGCAAATCATTCAAATCTTCAATAAAATCGAACAAAACATCAAAAAAATCGATAGAAACTACATGCATCACAAATATCTAAAGTAAGGGGGGGGGAGTGACATGCTTGTATAGTAAAAATAAAAACGTAAACAAAAATTGAAGGATTCTGAAATAAGCTAAAGATCAGCCTTAGAAGTACTTGCTTTCTATTTCTAATCAAACATATCTGATACAAAATGGTTTCGTAATCTTCTTTCACCTCTTTCTCTCTCTCTCTCTCTCTTGTTCTTCTTAGTCTCCCTTCTCTTTCTCTCTCCTCTCTCTCCTTTCCCACACAAAAATGACTAACATAGGTGCGCCGGCACTTATATACTAAAATTTGTGTATGAGCATTGGATAGGGCCACATGCCGCTTCTTTTCACAGGTGCGCATAAGTGCCACATTAGGTGTATATCAAGCACCGACATTCTATCTAATTTATACACAAACACGAAGACAAGCATACATCAAGCGCCGCTGCACTACCTAATCCATGCATGAGCTCCCTCAGGCGCTCCTCGGGCGCCACCATTTTTGTCACAAACGTGCATGAGTGCTACAAAGACGCGCATTAGGCGCTTGACTTATGCCTCAGAGACGCATGAGCACAAGACAAGCATTCTTCAGGCACTAGACCTGATTTCAAAGATCCAATTCTCCGTAAATTTTCATTATACATTATTTCAAAATTGACACAAAAATCATATCAATGACGTAATATTTCAATAATGAAAACCAGGGATTACAACCAGATTCATTTTTTATCCATCCTATGTTTATCATTTAGTTATTCCAAGCAAAGAGCTGAACTATTGGAACACATCATGCAAAGGAACGGTGCTGTTATAGTTAGCTTGTTAACAGTTTGCAACAAGGAGATGATGAACAGTAATCACCCAAATACTCTGTTATGGATGATTTTGCTAGCACTGTGCAAAGGGCAAATGTGATTATCGCTGGTCTGTAGTAGAATGCTTCAGGGGCAGAATCTTTGTCAATGAGGATATTTATGGTTGAAAGATGTTGACAATTTTCCATTACTTTTCTCTCTTTATATAGATTGACCTTTAAATACAATCCATACCATCTCTGCAGTGCATGGGGCTAAATTTAGTTATACCAAAAAAAAAGGGTATCATTAATTCTAGGGATAAAAATGAGAAACATTTATATGTCAAACATGTACAATGATTAATGAAGCAAAATGGGTTTGTTTTTTTGATAGTGGATAAGTATTGACTGGGTCTAGAAAAATTTACTTTTGCTTTTCGTTTTATGCTATGCTCTAAATAATCCCTGTGAGTGACCTCATGAAATTTTTTTTGATGAACTAACCAACCAATTACCAATGACAAACACTACCGAAGAAATAAAGCTATACAAAAAAAGATTTTCATTTCCATTTGAATTTTATATTCAAATTCAGAATATACTATAGAGAATTATAGTGGTATGTGGGTTCACAGTAGACCTTCTTGGTTAAATAGATCAAATTTCTTATTATCAAAATATTTGAATTGTTTCAAAGACCCTACATACATTTTTTTAGCATTGGCACTTTCATTAACTGATACAAAGATCAGTGTTACTTGGATAAATATAACTTAGGGATTTTTGAAGTAAATTTCTGCTTGATGGTGGGAGGCACTTCTTAGATATGTACATTTATCTTCTCTTTTGAAGATATGATGGTACAAATCCTTCTTAAAGAGGGAAAACATGAAGTTTGTGAGAGAGCCAAATGTGTTCTTTTTCATCTGTTTGTGGTTACGAACACTGGATAAATACAGCTTTGCATGAGGTCAATGTGGTGCTTGTGTCGTCTTTAGTGATTTGCTGAAATGACTTAGGTGTGTATAGTTTGAGGCTAGCAAAATGGAGATGGTCCTTTCTTCAAAAAGTGAAAGGTTTCCGTTGCAAAGGGATGCTAATTATAATCTGAAGATCAAATAACAAAAAACTGAGGTATTACTGTAGTTTTGGTTGCACTGATATAATTCCCTTATGAAGCTTCTCAAACTATCATATGTAGCTGTTTTTTATCAATATCAAGGTCTTGAATTGTAAATAGGTCCATGGATGGGGCTCATGTCCTGCTCTTGGATTCTGCATTTTCATTTACATTTCAGACTTTCAACCTTTCTTACTTTAATCTTTCTTGCTTTAATAGATGCATCATTTGTGCTAACAACAAACCTTAGTGAAATGCTTCAAGCAATGCCTTTTCTTGTCTTTCGGTCATCAAACTCCTCTTATTCAGAACATAAAATGAAATATTAGCCGATTTTTAAAATATCGGCCAATATATATCAATATTTGGATCCCCTCAATACTGCAACAAAATTACAATATATTGCAATATTGGTGATAATATATTCATCGATATTTAAAATGTTGGCATAGACATCGATATTTCCTATATGATATTTAAAACTATCATATTTCCTGATATGACCATACTGATAATATTGCAACCCATAGGGATACTGATACTGATACCAATATTTTTATCCATTGAAATTTCTGGTTTAAAATTTGTGTGCCGTGGCTTTTAATCATTGAAGTTTCTGATGACAGGTTAAGCTTGTAAAATGCCTGGTCCAGAATATCGTTGTAGACATATCTTTCAATCAAATCGGAGGGCTTTGTACGTTGTGTTTTCTCGAGCAGGTACTACTCTTTAAAGTTCTATGTTTGAGAAGGCCAGTAAGCTGACAATCGCTACGGTTAGTGACTGCATTTTGCAGAAGCTAGCAAGCTGTAATCTGTGATTGATTTGATCATTCGAAGAATACTTCATTTCCTTTTCTCAAATCTGTCAATTTTCCATCCCATGTGCTGATATGTTTTTGTTTAGTATCAGAAGATTTATATCTGTATTAGACCCTCCTGATACTGATATTTTTTAATATCGTGATCAAATCATGATGTCATCCTATTGGCCATATATATTAGCCGATATTTGAAACATCGGACATTGCACCCCATATTTTTCAATATATTGGCCAATATTTACCTTCCATGTTTTGATTCGCTAGAATTTTTTGCAACCGATAGCAATACGTATCAACTATGTGACTATATGCCAATAGTGATGTGTATCACCGTATTTGACTGACATCGATATGGCTAAGACAAATGTCGATGGACTGATACTAGTATTTTCATCCATGTAGAAAATTTTAGTTGTATTTTATTTTGGGTTGAAATTTCAGTTGTAATGTAAAATTGATGATTCCATTTCATGAATATTTGGGACATTAAGCTGCTAACAATTTCTATAGAAGATTTTCTCATAAAGCCTCAGTCCTGTTTAGTTGAAAATGCCGTTTCCTATTTTTTATTTTATTTTTATTTTTCTTTTTCACTTTTCTTGGAAAATGAGTTCATTTGTTTCTACTAAAAATGGAAACATTTTAACAAGTTAATATGTATTAATAGTTGTTTATAAAATTTTAATCATCCGGCATATAAAAAATGTTAATTGATATATTACTTAACAAATTCACTGAAATATTTATTTATAATAAACTAATTAATCAAATTAATTTTGTGATAATTTGTTTTAAAATCACCAAAAATTATATAAAATTTATTTATTGTATAATGGAAAATCATATACCAAATATGATTCTTGTTGGGTCCCATGTCCTGGCCCATGAAGAATTTCGAGGCCCATGAGAAGGATGGCCAAGTCCGCACGGGATGACAGGCCCAGCCTAGATACACAGGAGGCGTAGGCAGGGCCACGCTGGCAGAAATCGACGAGGACCCTGCAACGCATTAATGAGCTGCCGGCAGAAAGGCGGAAAGGCTAGCACAGTGCCAACAGCTCACGCAACCGCCTGCAAGCGGCTAACCACTCCCCGCGAAGGAAGAAACCAGGCGTGGCCAGCAGCGTCCAGAAACCTACCAGCCACGGCGAAACGACAGACGGGTAGGACCAGCGGTCCACGATAGCGACCAATGGCAAGAAAGCCCTCACAACGGGCATCTTGGCGCCCAGAGCTGAAAGCGGGAGAGGCCTATAAGAGCTCCCACACCCCGCAGAGGAGAGGACTCGGGGACCTTTTTTGGACTCCTGAACTCTCGAACCCTGATTCCTGGTTTTGCACCCGGAACGAACTCTAAGACTTCCATTCCTCACCTCGACAGCAAGGGAGAAAGGAACTGGAACTGAGAACACTCTCGCTGCCTTAAAGATCAAACCAGCTCTTGATCACGCCCCACGTCTATTCAGACGCTGTGGAAGTTAGCCACCCGTTGCGGTGCACCAAGGAAGCCAGGCCTTCCAAAACCTGCTCACTGCATTCTCCATACCATCACATC
>JAOVVI020005087.1:0-16884 GCA_028571085.2 Nepenthes alata
GAAGAAAACTCAGCAAACCATCCAACATAATTTTCCAACAGCAGCAAAGCACTAGGCAACTGCAGCAAAGCCCAGTCCCAACACCAGCAAGAATATCCAGCAGCAGCTGCACATCCCTGCAGGGAAATACCACTACGCAGCCTCAACTATCCGATACACCAGAAGCATTTTCAACCCCAAGCCAGCAGCTTAGCAATATTGTCAAAAAAACCATATCACTGGGCTGACACCAGCACCCCCTGCAATTTAATCCAACACCGCATACTAAACAAGCAGCAAAGCCATCCATAGCATCAAAACTGCCATCCATAGCCAGCAATTCTGCAGTAAAAATCTTCAGCATGGCAGGGCCATAATCCACCCCTAGCAAAGGCAGCAACAAAATGGTTGCAAACATCTTCAGCAGTAGCAGCACAGTCCAGCAGAAGGAAATATCCACAGGGCAAAAGAAACCGAACTTCATACAAAATAGATTCAGCAATGACATTAAATGGCCTTCAAACTGCTTCAGGACATCATCAGCCAACAGCAGGGGCATGGCATATGGCATTCTTCACAAAAAGAATGCAGCAGCCATTTCCCAACTACATCCAATCCAACAACAGCATCCCCACTGTTATCGACAGGATCAGCACAGTAGGCCATATTAATGGCCTACTGCAGCAGAATCAAATTTTGCATTTGCTTGATTCCAGCAATCCAATATTGTAACCAATCATCAAGAAGCAGCGATCGAGAATTACTTCCAGCAAAACCAGCTACAGCAACTATTATGACAGCTGAACCAGCAGTAGACCAAAGGGATTCTGCCAGCTTCATCAAGCAGCATCATCTCGTGCCTGGAGAGCCGTGAGAGATCTTAGAGGCTTTTTTCCCTTTCCTACTTGATTTGGCATGGCTCCAATCACCATTTTGCATAGAATGGACCTGATTATGATGCACCTTTGACTCACGACGCCCATCCATATTTTGAGAACGGAGAGCGTGGAGGCCTGTCACTAAATCTTCCAAATTGCAAAATTGATCGATTGGAGAGTCCGAAAGCGAGTTCATAAAGGAACTAAGAAACTGAAAAACTATCTGTTTTTCATCCAGAGTTAAAGAATCAATATGTGAGTGTGCAAGCATTGACCACCTGAGGGCTTCAAGAGGGGCATTCACAGAGCTAAGGAGGAATGCCCCATCACATGAAAAGTATGTTTTGAACTCTTCCTTCTTCTTATCTGATATATTGCACCAGCAGTTATCTAAAAAGAATAACACCACGTATCTATGATCCGGAGTAAGGCATTTAGAGAAGGCCGAAGAGCTTCTACCTCAGTCAACATCTGGATGGCACTGGACAACGGATCAGAATTATCCACTACTGCATCCGAAACCACATGGGACTGGGTGTAATCAATAGCAGGGCAGCATTCAATGGACCCTTGGACACTACCAGGCATATAATCACCCAGAACCTTCTCACTACCTGTCTGGACAAGGTTATACTTGCAAGCAAGCCTAGAAATTGATTCAGGCGTGGAATCAAGATCCGCGATCAAGGTATTCAGATCCTGATGATTTTCTAAAGGGGCTGGGATATGTGGAGGAGGGACCAGGACACAAAGCCCAGCACTTGGGGCTCGACCACCATGTCCAGCAGGGCCAGCAGTCCAGCAGGGCCAGCATTGAATCACCCAGGACACAAAGCAGGGTCACGCGATATTAGTGCAATAATTGATCAAAAATCGATTAAAGGTTAATAGAGTTGGTTGTAGGCATGAGTGCAAATTCCAGAATAGGGCCGCTCCAAATGGGCCCAAGAAGACACTCGTGTGTCGATTTCAATGGGCGCACAGTCAATGCCAGGCCGACGGGCGCTTGAGCACCTCCTCTGATATAAAGTCATGTCTGATATGATTTTGGGATAATTTAAAATTATTTTTCACACAAAAAGTACCACATAAAGAGAAAGAAGATAAAAAAGGAGAAGAGGAAGAAATTTAATATCCAATTAAAATCCGATTTGAGTTGCGTTCTTTACTAAATTCGGATATAATGTTCTAGAGTGGATTTTTATGACGTATTCATTTAGTTACTCTTATTTCTTATTGTAATTTCTATTGTAAGTTGTTGTATGTATTGAGGGGTTGTAATCAATTATTCTTCACTCGAGAATGTAGTGAAACGATTTCGGATGAGGTTATTTATAACTGATACTATTATTATGGTAGATTTATTCAAAATTTGTCTTATAGTTTTTCTAATTGAAAAGGGTTTTTCCTGACAAAAAATATTATACATTATTATATTTATTATACTCACGAGTTTGGTGATTAATGTTTGATGGAGAGATTCATATTTTATTCCGCTGTGTCGAGTTGTGTATGTTTTTGGTTGAATCCCAACAAGTGGTATCGGAGAGTAGGTTATAAAATTACGATTTGATGACATCGATGTCAAGAAGCTTGCTATTTTGTGTTGAGCAATTTGATAGGAAAAATAATTTTATTCTTTGATAAGAAAGAGTGATGAATATTCTAATTCAGAAAGGAACGGTAAAAGTATTTCGCAGTAATGAAGATAAGTCACAGAAAATGAAAGATGAGGAGTGACAAGATATGAAGGATCTTACTTATTATACGATCAAGTTATATCTTACCTATAATACTATTTAAGAAGTCATTAGCTTGTCAAATTTAGTGGAGATTTGGATAAAACTTAAAAGTCGGTATAGATCCAAGTCCTTGACAACAATGTTGCATGTAAAGAAAAAATTCTATTACCTTTGTCTGTTGAAAGGAAAAGTTTTGAGAAGTACTTGGATAAGTTTAATCAAATTTTGACGTAAATATCGTCACTTGATGAAAAGATCAAAGAGAAAGATAAGGCGTTAGTATTGTTGGCTTATTTGTCGAACTCGTATGATCATATTGTCAGGACACTATTGTTTGAAAAGGTACACTCAATCTCAATGAGCGATCGTTTTCTTACTTATTAATGAGTTAAGGTGAAACAGAAGTGTCGAGGTTTTGGAGGAGTCGAGACTTTTGGCATCCATTAGTAGTCGAGGATATGGGAGATTGATGGAATAAGACGACAAGTCAGAGAGGAGCAATGACTGGCCCAAATTGTAAAGTATGGAGTACTTTTTTGTGATAAAAGGACCACATGAAGTAGGATTATTTCAAAAGAAAGTAGGACAAGTGTCACGATCCTGAACTAAACAGGTCGATTAAATAATTAATTATAATTTTTAAAATTTAAAATTCTAAATAAATTTAACAGATAATACCAAGTCTCAAAATTTAGATGTGACAAATCAAAATACACAGTACCCGATATCAATCAAAATCTACACAAGACCTCATCGGACAACAGTCTGGAGAACATAAGTGCGACATGCTCTACAAATATCGTAAGGCAGATAAAAATTCAACAAAAATTCATAACAAGACATAACATAACATCTGAACTATTCTCAAAATATACCGTGGGCATATATCCGACCAATTTCATAATTCAATTGTATCAAATGCCAAATTTAAATCATAACAAACTAAACTCACTAAATCAGACAAATAGCTGAAGGTCACATCTAACTCCTGTAATGCGTCCGAGCCTTCTACTCTGAAGGGACAAAACAAAAAATATGAGCCAAATGCCCAACAAGTATCATATTTTAGACAAAATGAGTCCAATAAATTAGAGGAAAGGTCAAATAGATGAAAATCCGTTCAAATGAAAGAATAAATCTAAATCACCGATAAAATAAATCCAATAGAAAAATCCATGATTCAAAATCTAAAATTTAATAGTAGTATCATAGTCAAAGCATATCCAAATTCAAAATAAATATCCAAATTAGAAAATAATCATCATCGGGACAACTATATATATATATATAAATAAAACAGAAGTGATCCGGATAAATTTTAATAGGCAATTTGCGAATTCCAAAGTCCAATCCAAATTCAAATTCAAGTCCAAGTTTGAGTCCAAATCCAATTCCAAGGCCTGATCAGCTTGTGATTTGGGACAAAATATGATAGCCGGATGATCCAATAGCGTGTGTAGAAGCCGAAACAGTATCACGATAGATATTTCAAAAGTTTGGATGAAAATATATAATCTAAAATCATTTGTACGAGACATATTAAGGCCTAATTGAGGGTAAAATCGACAAATTTTAAATCCAAGTCTAAAAATCCATATCCAAATCAAAATCCAATACCATTCAATGCAAAAATATAAATTATGCACCAAATTTGGGTTCTGATTATTTAAAGACTAGTTTGAGGAAGGATTACACATAATCTCGATAACCTTAGGATAAAATTTATGTACTGTGTACCCATAGATAAGGTTGTTCACTATGTTTTGTCACCCGCAGCTTTGGGTGCATTCCTCAAACTTGTCAGATATATTAGGACGTCCGAATATATTTTAAAATGCAATCAAATTATCCAAATAGGAAGAGTCACTACTCCAAACCTTTCCTGTCGGCGAAAATAAATTTTTAAATAAATTTTCCCGTCGGGAACTGGCCAGAGTCCAATAATCCAAATCTAAATGTATTGACCATAACCAGACACGTGCATGTAAAAATATACGGCCAATGGAAGTTTCATATACATTTTCATTACACATACTGATATAAATATACACCGAGTTTAATAAATTTTTTGAACTTTCAGAAAAATAGAAAATCTCCAAATTCATAAAACCCATATCCAAAAACATCCAAATTAGCTAATAAACTATACATGCATGTTCAGATTAAATAGATCAGGTAGATAAAAATATATGTATGTTAGTAAAAATTTTAATAAGTATCTAAAATATTTCAAATATTAAATCAGACTAAAGAGAGGGTTTACAGATATTTGCCTTGACATCATACTTCACAGATCTGAAGAAAGGAGGCTCCGAAGCACCCAATCGGACATTTCTCTCTCCTCTATGGTGACCTTTCTCTCTCCTCACCATGCGGGCCACTGTCGCGCGCCGTTGCCACTTCTCTGTCGCTGCTCCACCACCGCACCACCTCACGTGGCTATCGCCGACCTCCCTGGCCTCACCGCGCCAGCACCGGCACCACTATGCCGCCGTCTTCCTCCTCCTTGCACGACTTCTCACCGTCGCACGCTACGCCGGCACTGTCGTGGCCACCCATGAGCCACCGTCTCCCCATCGCACCTCGTTGGCCTTCCCGGCGTCGAGACTCAGGCCGGCGGTCAACCATCTCACTCCTGCCTCCACGAGCAGCTGCTCTCTCTCTCTCTCTTGTGCAAACCCTCTTCGTGCACGCCGCCGTCGCCAACCACCACCGCACGGCCTCCTTTGTGTGCCGCCGCCATCGATGACCCACCTCATCATCTCACCTCCGCCGCGTAGTCGCCAGCCACCTCTGCTCCTCTCCTTCGTCGCGCACCGTGAACAATTGCGCCAAAAACCCTCCTCCCCCTCTTCTTCTCTCTCCTCTCCTCCTCTCCCTGATCCTTATCCTGATCTCTGTTTTCATTTTCTCTTTTTTTCTTTTTTTTTCTTTTCTCTTATATATACATATATAATATTTTATTTTTATATTATTATTATATATTTATTCTATTTTCTAGTTCTTATTATTTTAAAATTTAAATTAATATTCGGGCAATAATTCGGGCGCACCCCGGGGCACCAACTTACCCTATCCAAACATCCTTCCAAATTTCACAATATTAAATAAATTTTTGCCACATTTAAATTATCTAAAATTATAATTAATATTAAATTAATTTAAATAAAATCTAAGATATTACAACAATGAGGGCGAAGGTGAGCATCCAGAGAGGAGGGATCACGACAAAAATAATCGGGCTTCTATCATTTCGTATGGTAACCTTCTAGCTATCCATGTGGAGAAGACAGAGAGTTTTTTGAGCTAGAAAATAAATTGGCTAATGGATAACGGTTCTGCACATCATGCGATATCAAAGAAGTCATTCTTCACCATCTATATGCCTGAAGAGTATGGGGTATTGAAAATGGATAATGATGGTTCATTGAGGGTAATTGGTATCGGGATGCTAGCTTACGGATAAGTAATGGGATGAAGCTTGTGTTGAAGGATATGCAGCATGCTCCAAATTTACGGTTGAATGTGATTTTAATTGGGAAGTTTGATGAAGAGGGTTTTCACACGACTTTTGAAAAAAGGCCAATAAAAACTCACTAAATGTGCTTCGATTGTAGTAAAAGAAGTAAGTAATTAAGTCAGTACTTAATAAGGTTTTGATTGTCAAGGATAATATTAAAGTGACCAATGGAGGTATTGGTCAAGATGATGGGAAGAGGAGGTCGAGAAGTGTAAGGGGGAGTGATTCTACCATAAATAAGAAGGTAAAGGGGAGTGGGAGTACTCTAGGTTCGATAGAGTAAAAAAGGGTATTATTTAAACTTATGGAAGTCGGCGTTGAGATCTCATTAAAGGGGAGGTTGTCAAAGGGTAAGTGATGATGGTTATCGATAAAGGTGAAGGGTCTCCCACAACATCGTGAGGAAACGTTTTGTTAAATTTTGGTCACTCATTTATGAGTACCACAATAAACAGATAATTATCAAAAAATCATACGATATTAATATGAGAATTAATTGAAGGTCGGTCAATGGTTAACCAAACAGCAAATGATACTGATGAGTTGCGTAATATTTGTACCAGGGTCAGTCGATGATTGATTGAAGGTCAGTAGAGTGGTGTGTGATAGGTGCTGCCTATTGTATGTATGAGTGTCGATTCTAGAATGGGGTCACTCGAGGTGCACTTGAGAGGGTGCTCATGCGCCAATTTTAGTGAGTGCACACTCGACGCAAGGGTGATAGGTGCTCGAGCACCACCTTTGATATAAAGTTACGTCTGACGTGATTTTAGGATAATGTAAAATCATTTCTCACGCAAAGAGTACCATACAAAGAGAAAGAAGAGAAAACGAGAGAAAAGGAAGAAGTTTGGTATTCGATTGTGATCCGATTTAAGTTTTATTTTTTATTAATGTCGAGTACGTTGTTCTAAAGTACAATTTTAGGATGCATTTCGTTTGGTTACTATTATTTTTTATTATACTTTTTTTTTATAAATTGTTGGATGTGTTGAGAAAAATATAGTCAATCATTCTTCACAGAGAATTATAGTAAAGAGATTTCTGAGGAGGTTATTTATAAATGACACTATTATTATAGTAAATTTATTTAGAATTTATTTAATAATTTTTTTTCTTAATTGAAAATAATTTTACACGCTAAAAAAATTATATATTATTATATTTATTATACTCATGAGTTTGGTGGTTGACGTTAATATTGGGGTTTGAGTTTTGTTTCGTTACTCGGGTTATACGTATTTTGATTGAACCCTAGCAGATTACACACCTGAAATACATGAATTCAAATCAACTTAATTACTACAACGAGGACTAGTTGAAGAAATCTTATACACCAGGACATTTTCAGCAGTTAGAACATCGATCCCTAATTATACAATTACATTGTTGACTTATCTAAATAAAAATAATAACAATAACACGGATTAAGACCCGCCAATTGGAATAGTTGTCTAGGTTATATAATTAATCCCACACAAATTCCTCGTTGCCAGAGAACTCCCACGCACGTTGCGTCTCAAAAGTAGCAAATAGGCAGCTACAATCAACACCAAGACGTCATTATATATATGAATACATCGTGTGTTATTAGCAATATATATATATTTCCAAGTGTTTTTAGCATTGATACATATAGGGAAAAAATTACTAAAGCAAAGAGAGAAGACCCATGATTTTAAGGATTGAAGAAGTGGCCTCTGCAGCGGCATTTCCATCCTAAGGGCTTGTAGTCTGAGTGCCTGTTGCCGTAACTCCCAGTGCGCCAGTCATAGAACCGAGTTGGAAGAAATTTCCTGGCTTGAGTCAGTTGGACTCGGTCGTGGCTCGGTAACGTTGGAACTTGAACCGCCTTGCATGGGTGGCACTGGTTGCACTTGTTGTAACAGCTTGGAGGGATTGAACCCAATCTTGTTTTCTCCTCCCACAGCAATCCCTTCTCCTGCCCCATCATCATCTGATCCTTCCAAATCGAAAATGTGAAAAACCAGCAAGTCAATAAATATATGAGTTAAAAATCTTGGAAGGGAGAGAGAAATGGGAGAGAAAGAGAGAGACGGGGAGGGGTGAAACCTGAGCTTACCCAGGGAGGATCAGAGGAGCAAGCGGCAAGGGAAGTGAGGAGGAGGAAGAGTGCAATACTTATAGTAGCGATGAAGCAGAGTGAATTCATTGTCATTAATTTTGAAGCATTTTCTTCCCGAGTCACCGTGAAGTGTTAAACAAGTTGGTGTGGCAAAGAAACATTAGTAATTAGAGAGAGTGGAAAAGAAGCAGGAAGACTCAGTTTTCCGGCAGTTGCATTCTTGAACTTTGCCTCCACAACAAGTAATCAATGCAGTGGGAAGACGGAAATCAGAGACAGAGACAGAGACTGAAAGAGTGAATGCTTCCGCATGATGGGATTGTGAAGACAGAAGAGGATAAGGGAAGATAAGTAAGAGAGAAAGAGCGCAAGTGAAATAAAAAAAAGATGGGTCGAGGTTTGGATAGAGAAAGAGAGAGAGAGAGAGAGAGAAGAGAGGGAAAGGGTATGTTGGTACTGATAACCGAGGGAAAAGGTGACAACAACAAGTCGGTGAAGGGGAACGATATTTTTCTTTTCAAATTGGCGGTCCTCGCTCTCTCTCCCTGCTGAAAAGTTGGCTAAAGAAGTAGCTGTTCGAATGCGAAAGCGAAAGCGAAAGCATTTGTGCTGCCTTTGGGAGAGGTAAAAATAAAGAACGAGGAAAGCAGTTAAAATGAAGAGAGAGAGAGAGAGAGAGAGTCAAGCACATTGAATTGTGCGTTGCAGTGAGTGTTACTATCTGATTCCACAATTTAAGTGATTTTAGCGTGCCCCAGTATGGCGTTTGACTGCCATTGATTGAATTGAATGATTTCAGAGACTGCTACGACTACTAAGCCGCTTACAGATCAACAGGCAATTAACTACAAAGAAATTAATTAGCATCGTTCTAAATGTCGCCTTCTTTTTCAAGAGAAATTAACAAAGGCCTAGCTCAGTTGATAGAGAGCAAGTTGTTCAGCCAAAACCATCTAATCGTGTAAACCATTTCCAGCTACAAACAACTGGTTAAAGTGATTTAAAGCCTTGAACCAATGCTAGAAGGGTTGAATTATTAAATGGGTCTTCAGATTGCGGCATTACACTAAAAACACCCACTTGAAGCTAGCATGAGGATTGAGTTTAATGTTGTGAGAGAGAGAGAGAGCGCTGCACAAGTAATTTAATTTGGGACTTCTAGTATCTTTGGCCGTCCTTTTGGTTGGTCTGACGTTACTATTGCACCTAATTAAGATTAGATATTTTCTTGTTTTGGTAGGTAAGATTAGCATATAATATGCACAGATGCGTATTCTGTTTAGAATTATCAGACCGGGGGAGTATCTAAGGAGCAATTGTGTGCTTTTTGTATAGTAGTTTTGTGCTTGCTATTTGCCTAATAGATATTTATGCGTCATTTATGTTATAAAATCATTTTTATAGGATTTTAGTGTATTTATTGATGTTCTTTTGAGTTGTTGAGTGCAACACTCTGAGAAAAAGAAAAAAAAGGAAGGGAAATAAGAGAAGATGAATATCTACTTATTTGTTTGAGTCTCAAATTGCATTCTATTTTTTACTGATTTTGGATACATTATTTTTATTATTGTGAATGGTATTTTGCTAATCATTGTTCTTATCTTTTGTCTGACATTTTCTATTGTTAGGGTTTATTATTACAAGGTATTGGACCCTTATATTTATTAAAAGATTTTATAACTGAAACTCACAATATAATGGTTATTATTCAAACTCAAGGTCCCATAGTATTTTTCTCATTTCTAAAGAGGTTTTCTATATCTCAATATTTGTAATTGTTATTATACGTTGTACATTATCATGACATCTCTTCACAAGTTCAAACAAAGGGGTTCAGAAACTATCCTTCAAGAGATTAGATCTCGACTTTTATGAGCAAAGCTTAATGTCCGAAACCCAACAAATGGTATTAGAAAAGATTGTTACTGTTGTGTTAAAACGTTTTTGAATAGATGGAGGATGAAAATAAAATAATTTGCTTGAATGACTTAAATTATGATATTTAGAAGAATAAAATAAAATATTTATTATTTATTAAAATAATATATCTTATCGTATTTATTATCTAAAAGTTTGAATCAAAATATAATGAAGAATGGATTTTTGACTGTAAATAAGTTTGTGGATATATTAAATGATTTATTGATGATAATATCTATAACCATATTTATAATGAAATACTTGTAAAAATATTATGGGAGAAGTTTAAAACACTTTATGCATTGGAGATTGGTAATAATAAATTGTATTATTTGATAAAGTTGATTTTTGTTGGGGTTATGGTTGCTAATTACATTACTAGATTTATGTAAAGTTATTTAGATCACTATCGCCAACACCGCTCCTAATGTTATAGAGACCCTGGAGATAACCACGGGTTTATTCAAAATGAAGAGATGAGGAGATGACCAGAAAATTGTAAGGCTCTACTTGAAGTGCCGATTTTAGATTTAGGGGGAAGAATCAAAGGGTGAGACCCAAAACCTAGTGAGAATAGCCAAAGTAAGTTAAAATTAAGGCATGAAAACCTTGAATGTCATCACTATAGGAAAAAAAAGGGTCATATCAAAAAGTGATATTATTAAATAGAAGCATGAAAATATAGATGAAAGTGAGAAAAAAAGATATTCTTCTCATTTGTAAAGAAGAAGACATTTAATTTGGTAGATTACAAGACAAATTGGGTGACCAATAGTGGCGCATCACTTCATATTATTTCAAGAAGGAAAATTTTCACATTATATACTCTTAGTGATTTTAAAATATTAAAGATGGGAAATAGATGAGTGTTTCTGATTGTGGGATGCGGTAGTATGAGTTTGACCACCAGCAAATGACACTAAGTTATTGTTGAGGGATGTACAACATGCTTCAGATATTGATTGAATCTTATTTCAACAAGTAGGCTTGGTAATGAGGGATTTTACAATGCCTTCTATAAAAACACATAGAAGTTCATTAGAGGATCTCTAATGGTAGCTTGAGGGTAGGAAGCTTAGTTTTATGTGTTACAAGTCTTAATTTTTTTCGGAGATATACATATGACTAGGAGAGATGAGTCTCCTACTTACAAAGAATAGATGAACAAAAGGGGACTAAATTTCCTAACAAAGAAGAACCTTCTTTCAAGTGTGAAGGAAGCAAAACTGAATACTATCACTTATTACTTGATTAGAAAATAATGAAGTGTTTTGTTTCATAGAAACTCATCCACAAAGAAGACAGGCCTTCTTGAACTAATTCAAACCAACATATGTGGCTCACTTAAGGTGAAAACACTTGGTTGAGTTCTTTATTTCATCATATTCATGGATGATTGTTTAAAAAATTATGGATTTGTCTCTTAAAGTCAAAGGATTAAGCCCTTGAGGTCCTGAACAATTTCATAGTTGTGAGGCAAACTAAAAGAAAGTTGAATTGCATCCTATGATGTCCCATTCATATTTAAATACCTAATCTCATTATTAATAATTATTAATGTTAATAATTAACCAATATATTTAATCAAACTATAGCATTCGAAATGTCACATTATCATATGGTTTTGACACTGATCAAACCGTGACATCCGACTTTATATAAGGAGTCATATCTAATCAACACAATATTAGAATAATCAATTCAATTGAAAATTAAAAACCTCCACTGACAAGCTGTTAGACGAACTGACATCCAAGACACCACAAATTGGAAATATCATAAATTATATCCGTGATCTCATATCATATTTTATACAAAATTGTTGTCTTATTAATATAAACATTAAACTACTATACAGAAATTAAAATATAACATTAAATACTCTATAAATTTAATTCTAATCTCTTCGTTCAGCTTTTCCTTCAATTCAAATCATCCTACAAATACATGAAAATTTCATTTGAAAGGATTATGAAAAATAGAAATAAGAGTGAATCAAAAATTTAGTGATGTATATAATTTCATAATTAAATATATAATCTTTATTAAAATATGTCAGAGGGAGAGCAATGAATCAATTTTTAGATTCAATTTCCATGAAATGCTATGAATTTTCATAAAATATGCACACAGCTTATCAATTTTCTTTGTAAGTTTTTACTTAAATTCATATCTTGTAATTCATACTCAAATAAAATTCTTGGGGACTAAGGGTCAGTAGGGCTTTACTGACTAAATGAGAGAATAATTAAAACCTAGGTTATATTTATTTTTACATAATTAAAAGCTTTACGCTATTATTTAAGACTCGTAGATAGGCTGTCGTATATATAACCCTATAGACAGGCCCGACTACCGTTTTTACCCACGGATGATAAGTTTAAATATCGATTACTATTATAATATATTAAGGTATGCCATAATATAATACCTGCTAAACTTTTTACAATGGTCGAATGTCTAAACTTATAAAAACTCTACACATTTTTTCATAATTTTTATATTTTTTCATTTCAGAGAAAATATTCATAATTCTTAATATATTGTAGAACTTTTTTCACATTTTATTAATTCCTTTACATGCATTGTATAAAAACTGTATAGGAATTTAAACATGAAAATTTTAAAACATATAAAAGCTACTTTCTAAATTTAACAATAATTAGTACAATTTTTGTAGAAAAATCAACAACCTTTAGATAATTTAACAATTTTACCTTTATTTGCAAACATATAGAGAAATTTACTAAATTATTAGAACATAGAAGCATATATTTAAAGGTCTAAAATATATTAAAGTAAGGTATATGAAATTTATCTCATATAGAGTCATTAAATCATGAATTCAATAAATACATACAATGAAATTGTTGGAAAATAATTTAAATTTTAAAGTATCTGAACTAAGGATATGATTTTTCATAAAAATCATAAAGAATAGGAGTGAGAATTCATATATATAAAATTTAAACAATTAACTACAAAAATATATCATACATGAGTATTTAGAGTAAGAAATACTCAATAAAATAAAAAAAGAACAACAATAAAAGAAGAAAAGTTTAAAATACACTCGCCTTAACTTGAATCTCATCAAATTTTTGTTTGAAATTACTTGAATTAAGCTTTTCTTACTTCTTCTATCTTTCTCTTTGTTCTTCCCTTTTTCCTTCTCTCTCCTGCTCAAATCTCTACAGAAAATGTCACACTTTTAGCATAACATGGTATTTATAACAGAGTGGTACTCGAGTGTACGTCAGGCACCCATCCGGCTCCATGTCCAAACTTAGTAGTATATGAGTACAACTCAGGTGTGCGTTGAGTACCGATCACACTAGAAAGTGCGCTCAAGTATTTACTTGTAAGTGCATCGAGTGCGAGTATACTGAAAAGTGCACCCGAGTTTCGATCAAGCGTATATCAGGCGCAACTTCTCTACTCATCCCATGCATGGGCACGTGTAGAGTACCAGTCAGGCATCCATTAATTCGATATGACCCGATCTAATTTTAACTTTTGACCTAATTTCTTCTTCCTTTGACCTTAATTTTAATTATCTTAATTTAATTAATTACGATTATAATAAAATTTAAACTCGAACATTACATTTCTCCTCTACTTATAAAAATTTCATTCTTAAAATTTTACATACATTATCGAAAAAGCAAATATGAGTACTTTTCCTAGATCTCATCTTCTTTTTCCAATGTGTCTTCTTCATGTGAATGGTTCATCTATAAAATTTTTACTAACGGAATTACTTTTGTCCAAACCACTTGATCTCTTCTTTTTAAAATTTAAGCCGGTTTCTCAATGTATGTTAAATCTTTATTTATCCGTAATGATTTGTATTCAATAATATGTGTTGGGTTATATATATAGTTCCGAAATATTGACACATGGAATATGTTGTGAACCTCTCATAGATTCGGAGGGCAGACCCAATCTATAGACTACTTCACCAATTGTCTCTAGAATTTTGAATAGTTCAATAGACCTCAGCTTCAATTTTTCTTTAATCCCAAATCTCAAATTTTTTTTCGATGGAGATATTTTTAAAAATACATGTCTCCCACATTGAAACTCAACTCCAATCTCCTCTGATCAATATAGCTTTTCTGTTGACTTTGAAAAACTTTCAATCGTTCATAAATTAAACAAATTCTATTAGATGTCTCTTGTATAACCTTCAGTCCCAAAAGTCTCTGATCACCAGTCTCCTCCCAATGAATTGGAGAATGACATTTTTTTCCATAAAAGACCTTGAATGGGGCCATACAAATATTCACTTTATAACAATTATTGTATACACATTTGGCCAATGACAGATAATCATCCCAATTGCTTTTCATTTCTAAGATCGAAGCTCTTAATATGTCTTTCAGAATCTAAATCATTTACTCCGATTGCCCATCCGTTTGATGATGATAAGTGTGACGAATCATATCCAAATAAAAAACTTGTAAGGCTTTGTTTGTAATACGACCATCAGACTATACAAAAACCTGTAGAATTTTCCTGTTCATCACATAAAATCCATAAAAATGCTCTTGTAATCATCATACAATACAATAATCATCATAGGATCCAAATGCCATAATTAAGTTCATAGCTTCAACGTTGTGTATCCAAACACAATATTAGACATGGAGAGATGCCACTAAGTACCTGATATAGACCATAATAGCCTGTGAAAGTATAAATAGACATCCATATATAGTGACCATACTATCAAATCATCAGTCATATTTACAGTATACATCAACAAGCCAAACCGAAATATATATAAGTCCGCCAAAATGTATACAAAACTAAAAATACAAGTCCATAATAAGATCTTCCAAATCTTTGTGCCTAGCCAACTTCTAATACTCTACCCTATCCTGTCGGGTGTAAGCTTGTACTCATCTAGAGGCAAGAAAAAATAGTAAGGGTGAGCCAAATTCTCAATAAGTAAAATATAATTAAGGATAATATACAACATATTTAAAACGGAATAGGAAAGGGGATAGGAGTATGATATATGATGCATAACATAAAATGTGAACAAATACATTTCTAGAATATAAATTACTTTTCATACTTATTTTTCTTCTCTTTGAGTTTCATAACATGCATAAATTTTTTTTATCTTTGCGGACTAGGACCAGTAGGCCTTACCAGTTAACGGTGCTGTAGAATCAGGAAAGAAATGTGTATACTTTCACATATTCTCAGTCGCGACCTATGCCGTTCAACACCCCGTGATAAATGGTATACCTTTAACCAGATATATGGGGCCATATCAAATATGCCACAATATCCATCGTGGCCTAAAGGAGTCCTTATGTTTTCAAAATAATATTTTAAGATATGTCAAGAAATATTATCTGCTGTAATTTACGGTCAGGATATTCCTTGAGTTTTCACTGTAATATATATGGCAAGTTAGGGGATACTACCATCTGAAATAAAAATCCTTAGTCCAGGTTTTACAATTTCTTATTCTTTAAGGGAAAGTTTACCAAACTGCTTTCAAAAAATTTTCACTCCAGGAGAACGAATCATATACATATCAAATTATGGTATTACCTTCTTAAACTTTGCATATCTTGCATAATTCTTATGTACAGATACAGATAATTATTTCTTGTGAGCTTAAGTCTTCACATGACTTTAAATATATACATAATTTAATATGATATTTTGGAATAATTAGAAACTTCTTACCATATCATGGCAAATATAACTTTAGAGCTTTCGAATAACAAATACATTCACAATTACATGCAATATAATTTTTGAAATACATACAAGATAATATATTTAACGTACATACAGTCAAACATCATTATTCATATTTGACAATATTAAGAAACATATAAAATTAACATATATAAAATTAGGGTTACAAATTTTATAAAGTTAGGGTTATAAATTTTTAAAGTTAAATCATTTAGGATTTTGGCGAATATAATTTCACATAAAATTATCAAATCGGATATCCAATTAATAAATTAAGATATACAAGGTATGAGTAATAATATTCTAGAGCCAATTTATGTAAAAGTCCCAATTACTTCGGGTGAACAGTGTCGGGCATAGGTTAAGGGTCCTGTATGTACAAATCGGACAAAATTTAAAAAATCGGGCACCCAATCGATAAATAACTATATTCAAGGCATGAGTTTTCATTATCTAAAATCAAATCATGTATAAAACTCAAAATAATCAGTTAAATGAGGTCCGGACGTGGGTTAGGATTTCGGGATGCACAAAACTGCACGAAAATGATAATCGGACAACAAATTGATAAATTCCTTTGCCCAAATCATGGGTTTCACAAAATATATGCATGGGTTGGGTGTCAAGATAATAATATCCGATGAGGATCGAACGAAAATTAAAAAGAGAGAACAAAATGGGTATGAGTGTACTTATCTCGATCTGATTTATCACTTCTCTAAGTAACTCAAAGTCGAAAGTAGATTTGGGTACCTCGATTTCCTCCTTCTCTCTCTACTCTTTCAGCCCTCTCTGTGACGGAACAGAATTTTTTTTCCTCAAAAGCTTCTGTCAAAACAAACAGGAACACCATTAACGGTTTATACATAAGGCAAGACTTCTGTAAAAATTTTGACAGAGTCTCCTTTGTAACCGGATAAAAATCCAAAAATATAATCCTGTAATAATCATTTAAAATAAGCACACAACTATCCATCATACACACTTCCTACAACAAACATTCACAGGATCCTATGTGCCATCCATGGCACAATT